>CALNXI010001498.1:101636-117067 GCA_942486025.1 Porites evermanni | reverse complement strand
AATGAATTTTTTCACTTCGGAGGACCTAGATTTTCAGCGATATTGCATTGCAACGTATGGATCAATCGAAAATTTAATTGACAAAACCAAGAAAGGCGAAATTGTCGCCCAAGCACATCTGGGTTGCGCTTACTCGGAGGGTTTTGGCGATCTCTTGCCGCAAGATAACGACAAAGCGATTGGATGGCTTAGCACTGCTGTAGAAAATGGTTATGAATCTCCTGAGATCCTTGGAAAACTTGGGCGACTACTGGATTGGAAAGGAACAGTAGTATGCCGGCGAAAAGCCTACGAGATGTACCATAGAGCAGCGAGACTGGGTAACACAAGCTCACAGATAAATCTTGCAGAAATGTATCGTCTTGGAGTTGAAGGAGTCGTGAGCGAAGACCTCAAGGAATCTTTTAAATGGCTTAAAAAAGCGGCTGATGAAGATTTATCTGAAAGTGAAGTTAGAACAGATTTGTTCAGTAACACGTTAAGACGAATGCAAAACGCTATTGGTGGTGAAAAACAAACGGCTCTGAAACTTTTGTTCCTCAACTACGTCGATGGTGATTGTCCGGAAGGTCAACCACAACCAACTAAAGCTGTTTATTATTTGACCAGAGCGGCTGAACAGGGTGATACCGAGGCACAGGTTATCCTCGGAGAGATCTACTTGACTGGAGGTTGCAAGCAGTTGATAGATTTGCCAAGAGCGAGAAGATGGCTCAATAAAGCATCTGACAAGGGCGATTTAAGGGCGAAAGAGGTGAATTATTTAACAGTTAATGAATGAGGCTGAGTATCTTATGAGGAATTATGGAGATCGAGGAGGGTGTTATGGATAACACCCTCCGAGATCTCCATAATTCCTCATATGATATGAAAGCCAAATTCAATAAATGTTTTATTATTCATTATTTATTCCTAGTTTAAAAACATGGCTAAAACATGCTTGCCTCCATCGATCCATCGATGATAAGTTCATCTTTGATAGTGCACGTTTAGGGTTGTTCAGCTCCACAAATATTCTCCAAATAGCAGATGTCGCCCTTCGAGTTGTCCTCTTGCTGTTCGTGCCATGTCTTTAGCTATTTTTCGCCTAGTTCTTACTCTTGAAATGAGTGAAATGTCCGCCATTTTTCAAGTTCACAACCAAAACAACTCAACCTGGTCCCCAGGTCTTCTCGGTTAAGGGTGTATTAATCAGCAAGAATGCTGCATTTTTGACGTCATTTCCTCGCTAAACACAAAATTCTTCCAAATTTGGTCATCAGTAACTGGTTATGGTGAATTAAACGTGTGCTTTTAGCCAATCAGAATCAGGGAAATATTTTGAATGAATAATACCGTAAAATTCCGAAAATAAGCCCCTCCATGCATAAGCCCCTCCAAATAATTCTAAGCCCCCCAAACTCGTAATGCAAAAAAACCCTCCATTAAATTGCCCCTCCAAAATCCCCCCGGGTGGCTTGTACTCGGAAATTGCCCTCAAATACAAAGTAAAACAAGGCAAAAACGGTAAATTTCCTTCCATTATTTATAAGGCAAGCCCAATCGATTTTGAAACGCAAATTTCCTTCCGTAGATAAGCCCCTCAAAAAAAATATAAGCCCCAGGGCTTATTTTCGGATTTTTACGGTAATTGTTCTTATTTCATCAGTCCTTTGTTCACAAGACTTGCTATCTTTATACTTTATTTAACCCATTCGCTCCTGGAGATTTTGCCGAAAAACGCATTTTGAAGCTAGTCGAGTGGTTTTCTGGTCTTTGTCGTGCTATAAAGAGCTAAAACTTACCACAAACCGGTTTACAGGTCGAACACTTTGCAGCCTTCTGATCCAGATGCAAAATATCAGCTTGCGAAGTTCGGGCATCAAAGAAAGCAAAATTTCGAGATAGGTTTTGGGTTTAAAAGTGACACAGCAGTCTCGACTTTTACTTTTCGCTTTCTCTCCTCCCTTCTTTTTTCGCTTTTCTTGCCTCATTTTTTTTTCTCTTGCTGGGCATTTAGTAGGCTTCATTTTGGTGGAAAGAGTTTTTAGGAAAGCTTTTAGATCTTAGGATTAGGTGAAAGGAAAGGTAGGTGGGTAATGGAACAAGATTTTCATGGAGATTTTCAGGTCAATGTCACGTGGTTTTTTGCTTGTTTCTCCGGTGTCCTTGACTAAATTGTGCTCATTCTGGTATGNTATCTTTATACTTTATTTAACCCATTCGCTCCTGGAGATTTTGCCGAAAAACGCATTTTGAAGCTAGTCGAGTGGTTTTCTGGTCTTTGTCGTGCTATAAAGAGCTAAAACTTACCACAAACCGGTTTACAGGTCGAACACTTTGCAGCCTTCTGATCCAGATGCAAAATATCAGCTTGCGAAGTTCGGGCATCAAAGAAAGCAAAATTTCGAGATAGGTTTTGGGTTTAAAAGTGACACAGCAGTCTCGACTTTTACTTTTCGCTTTCTCTCCTCCCTTCTTTTTTCGCTTTTCTTGCCTCATTTTTTTTTCTCTTGCTGGGCATTTAGTAGGCTTCATTTTGGTGGAAAGAGTTTTTAGGAAAGCTTTTAGATCTTAGGATTAGGTGAAAGGAAAGGTAGGTGGGTAATGGGACAAGATTTTCATGGAGATTTTCAGGTCAATGTCACGTGGTTTTTTGCTTGTTTCTCCGGTGTCCTTGACTAAATTGTGCTCATTCTGGTATGGTTTGAAAGATCTCTTCACTCTGCTCAAGTTAGCGACAAAAGTTGTCCTTGACCGTTAAAACTGATGACGTCACAATGGGTAGAAAGGACCTGGATCTGCACAGGCGGTTATGGGCGGTTCAGGGGCGAATGGGTTAACACGGATATTACTCTTAGCTATTGGCTAGTTTACAGGTAATCCACAGCCCTAATTATATTCCAAAAATTTAAAATTTAAAATTCCAAAAAAAAATTGTATTATAAAAATTTAAAATTCAGAACTAAAAATATACAATAATTCATCATCTGAAAACTGTAAAAGCTAAGAATTGATTAAAACAACAAAGAAACAAGCAGCAATTACTATAAATCCCGATTTCAGTCAAAACTTAAGCAATCGAATTTTGTTCTTCACTTCATTAGTGCCTGCTTTAATTCTAATGTCATTTGCTAGCTCATTCCATTTCTTAGCAGCAAAATATCTCCAAGATTTGAGACCGTATTTAGTCATGTTAACTTTAGGTAATGAAAGGATATAATCATGTCAAAGACTATACTTTGATGAGCATACATGTAAGGTGATAAGATCTCTAATTGCGGGTGGAGCTTTGTCTGATATACTGTTGTTTATTGTCAATAGCATGTCTTGGATTCTTCGAGTTTCCAATGATGGGAGTCTCATTCGTTCCAAGAGATCTTGACAAGATGCACTTTTATCATTGAAGATGTACCTCAAAGCCCTTTCGTTGACTTTCTCAATTTTAGCAGTGTTTCTTTTTCGGCAGTGGTGCCAGATTTGGTTACAATAGTTAAAATACGGTAGTATAAATGCGCAATAAAGCGATTCCTTGGTTTTAAGTGGCAAAGTGTTCTTCAATCTGTTCAGAGCACTTATCTGAGCACTTACTTTGCCACAAATACTTGAAATACCTTAACCTCGCAAGCAGTGGTTTCTCCAGGCAGTAGGGAGTCTGAGAAACCACTGCAACCAACCGTCCGCTTTTCCATCGAGCATACTTCCCTATGAGAGGCTAATGGGGATGTGCTGCTGGATGGGGTCGTATTTTCACGACTGGATTGACTATATTTGGGTGCATATTTTCGGTAAGACACTTCTTCATATTTAAAAACTGGGTCAGTTCATTTTAGGATGACCGATTTAAGGATTTATAATAAAGGTAGATACATAGAAAGTTGGGATCGCGAAAATTATACATTTGCCAAAAAGTGACTAAGATAGGGTCTATAATTGGCCACAGAATAGACTATAATAGGGGCTCTGAGAGGCCAGCAGCACATACCCAGGAAAAATAAATCCTGCTCATCAAATTATTTTTCAGTGTAGTTAAAATGACTCTTGGGCTAGTACATGCTAACTACAGCTTGTAAGACTGACTAACTTTGCATCCTGGAAAGGAATGTTCTTCTTGGTTGAGCTTAGCAGGCATTTGTGGGGAAGGACAAAGATGTCTGCATGTGACGCCAAGCAAATGGTTGCTCACAGTGGTTTCTCTCTCTTTGTTGCATGGCGTCAGACCTGGAGAAATCACTGCTCACTACCATCTTTTCACACTGGCTTTTATTTATTTACAGATACACAGGGCAACAAACTGAAATTTATTTTTTAGAAAGGATATACGTCCAACCAACAAGTTGCCATTTTACTTTTCGCAGATTAACAACAGCCTACAGGACCCAAATAGGAACTTATGCACATAGTTATAGCCATTAAAGTGTACATAACTCACAAAAAGATGTCTCTTTGTTGTTTTCTTCTGTTTCCTGTTTTACAAAAAATGTCACTTTTAATTAGCAAGTTTTGATGTGTTGGTTTCACACCTACCAAAACTTGCTAAAATGTTTGTATAGGGCAGGAAACAGTACAAAGAAAACAATAGAGGGACATCTTTTTATGAGGTATGTACACTTAAATGGCTGTTTCTATGCATCTTACCCATTTTATTGATCTTGCATGAAATTCACATACAAATCCTTATAATTTGGCCATTGTGAATCCGGACCCCCTTAATGATTATACCTCCACTCATGAACAGGAAGTTGGCGTTTTGAGTTTGGGGTACTGAGGGGGTATTATTTTATTTATATATTTATTTATTTATTCATATAATTATTATATTTTATAAGATTACAGCAAATTTACATTCAATTTGAGAAAAAAATTCATACAGTGGAACCTCCATTTAACAAACCTCTACATAACAAAATCCTTAGTATAACAAACTACTTTCTTCAGCCTAGCCAAAATTACTGTAAAATGTTTCGAACAGAACCTCGCTTTAACAAACCTCGATTTCATGAAATCCACAGTGAGTGGTGAGGAGACTTCAGAAAGCCTTGTTCAACGGGGTTCCCCATAATTTGGTCATAATGGATTGAAATAATATAGGACTTAGGGCAGCAGGATATAATAGACTTAGTCAGTTTTTGTAAGAAAGAAAGTCATGAAGATATTTTTTAAAATTAGAAAAAGTGGTGGAACTTGAAACAGATAATGGAAGGGAATTCCAAATTTTTTCGAGACCCAAGTATAAAACAATAAACTGTTTATATTTGTTTGACCAAAGTGTGGTCTGCAATTTATTACAATTCTGGTGATGTGTGTACCTGGGCACCAGTTATAATATAGGTTCAGAAAAGAAGAAGGCAGCAAATGATGATGATAGCAGAACATAAATTTAGCAACATGTAACATAGAAATACCAAAAATGTCTCTAAAATCTTGAGTTTGGCAAATAATGAAGCAGTGTAAGAACCATACTCTGAGTTAGATAAAACATGGATGGCACTTTTTGTAAGAGAGAAATTTTTAAAAGCAGTGTAATATGGAGTGGGGGGGGTACATTTTTTTGTGATGGCAAAAAGGGAAGGGGGTACAAGTTTTATAGATACTTCCTTTCCCCTGCAAACTGCCAGACCTTCGCGTTGCTGGAATAACCACGTAAAATGGCAGTCACGTCTCCAGTATGAGACGTAAAAACTGAGTGTCCTCAATCAGTACTTTTGTACTATTACATTGACACTCAAATAGATCCAAATAAAGTGCATTTATTTTATGAAGCGCTTTTTATTTAATTTTTGTTTCATCCCAATAGACATCTTTGTTATAAACACTCAAATGCCACTCAAACAAACTACAAAATGACCTCAATCAAATATATATTTTTTTAACCTGTGTCTTTAGGGTGGGGCTATTGGAGCAGCTGTTTTTGAAACTCTGTTGGATTGAGTATCACAGAGAAGCCAATTTTAACCACAGAGAAAGTTGTGTTTGATCATGACCAGGATGAGTTTTTTTTCCTGTCTCTGTCTTTGTAATATTAAGTGACAAGGTATTCCAATCAACCGGTGCGAGGAAAGGGCTTGGGCAGATTTTATCACAGGACTGCATTTAAACTGATGAGGAAGGGGGGGATGGGGTGACAGGCCACGAGAGGAAAAAAAAGGAGGATCTATTTTCTAATACCATATTTCCTCAAATGAGCCCCTAAGGTGGTTATTTAAAATTTTGGTTAAAAGGAGAAGCACTTATGGGAGGGAGGGTGCTTAATCAGGGGACTCTTTTATTAAGGTTATCTTTCGATGAATTACAACTATATTCTGTCTAAATCTTTTATCAAAAAACAAAAACTACAACATTATCCACATGAACCTAAAGTTAATATTTATGTCTTTCATTTGTTAAATCAGTTGTTGATAGTCAAGCGTGCCATACTCCCACAATGCACTTTACACACATGCATTGAAATGCATATTTATGAAAATACTCATTGATTATCTAATTATCATCATCAAAATTAATATTGATTCTATCATCAGTAAATTGGAAGTAGAAACAGGTTTTCTTTGTATCCCTACAATTTTAAGAAAGTGAGGGGAGAGAGGAGGGGGTGCTTGTTCAAAAGGCGCGCTTGTTTGGTCATAGGGAGGAGCTTAAACAAATGGAGACATTTTGAGTGGTGCACATCTACCGGAAGTGAGGCCTTTTCCCTTTCAACCTGCTTGACAGTAACGAATTTGGTATTGCTAAGTGTCTTTCATCTTCTAGAGATGATGTGACTGAAGGTTTGGGCAAAACCACTACCCAAGAATACAAAAAGTCTATCTTGTAATTTGTTGACATACGTCCCTTGAAAAGCTCTTTTCTAGGCTCCCTTTTAGGGATGGCCTTTGTGGTGGTGCTTGTGAGAGGGAGCTAGCTTTTTATAGCATGGGTGCTTATAAAAGGAATTAAAGAAAGACAAGGAGCCATCCTCAGGGACTCCCTCCTTGGTGGATGGGCGTTTATTTTTTAAAATTTTCATTGGAGGCGGGAGGGAGGGGGGGATTTTGTTGCAAAACATGATGCTAAACCCCCAGCCTCCATCCCCAAACAGTCCCTTATTTTACTTTATTTTTTTCAGTCATACGTTACATTGTCTTTTCATTTAAGTACTATATATGCTGATTTTTGGTTCAAAATTATACTCATTGGCATTTGTTCATGTTTATCAGCTTTCTATTATACACTTATGTGTATGTTGTGGTTCAGTTTTATCCCTGGTTTAATTTTTTTTTCCTTTGTCATACATTACCATACTCCAAAACAAAGGGATATAATATTTAAACCAAGGATAAAATTAAACCACAACATGCACACTTAGTCTTTGAAAAAAACAAACCATTTACATATGGATTAATTCTGCCGTTCTCCATGCCAAGCACCTTGATAATGACAAAGCTAATTACTACTATCGTTGTTTTCCAGCTTCTTCAGCAGTGTGCACAGAGTAAGGACCCACCTTGTGCAGCATTAGATCCCCAAGAAAAAGTTCTGGAGCAATCCTTTAGCATATTAAGTGAAAAAAAGATTCAGAGATTGGAAGCAAATTTTCACCCGCTTCACATTCGACAACCGGTCGCATTCTCAGAGGAAATGCTTAGCCGGTTTACGGAAAGGTAGCGAGACTGGGTAACACAAGCTCACAGATAAATCTTGCAGAAATGTATCGTCTTGGAGTTGAAGGAGTCGTGAGCGAAGACCTCAAGGAATCTTTTAAATGGCTTAAAAAAGCGGCTGATGAAGATTTATTCGATAGTGAAGTTAGAACAGATTTGTTCAGTAACATGTTAAGACGAATGCAAAACGCTATTGGCGGTGAAAAACAAACGGCTCTGAAACTTTTGTACCTCAACTACGTCGCTGGTGATTGTCCGGAAGGTGAACCACAACCAACTAAAGCTGTTTATTATTTGACCAGAGCGGCTGAACAGGGTGATACCGAGGCACAGGTTATCCTCGGAGAGATCTACTTGACTGGAGGTTGCGAGCAGTTGATAGATTTGCCAAGAGCGAGAAGATGGTTAAGTAAAGCATCTGACAAGGGCGATTTAAGGGCGAAAGAGGTGAATTATTTAACAGTTAATGAATGAGGCTGAGTATCTTATGAAGAATTATGGAGATTGAGGAGGGTGTTATCGGCCTCGAAGGATAACACCGTCCGAGATCTCCATAATTCTTCATATGATTCGAAAGCCGAATTTAATAAATGTTTTATTATTCATTATTTATTCCTAGTTTAAAAACATGGCTAAAACATGCTTACCTCTATCGATCCATCGATGATAAGTTCATCTTGGATAGTACACGTTTAGGGTTGTTCAGCTCCACAAATATTCTCCAAACAGCAGATCATTACGGAATCGCGCCTGTAGAAACGTGTCGCTAGTAAATGCAAATTTTTCTGTCAATCAAATGTGTCCTATTATTTGTAGGTGGAAATTGGTGAAACATCATTATTGTTTTGGAGACAAAAGAAGAACAAAAGATAACACAAAGATCAAGTTATGCGGTCTTAATGAGTGTTGCGTGACTTAAATCAGTTGCAGCATTTCTCTTAACTTTCCCGCCTTAAAACGTTGGAATGAAAAGTCTGAAGCCTAGCTTTTAAAATCTGGACAGCCAAAATAAAAAGGGTGCCCGAAAAGGCAAGCATTTGTGAATTCAAAATCAATATTTTTGTCTCCAGCGAAATGCGGCGGATGAACAGTTATTTGCATATAAGCGTAAGTGAAGCGAAATAGATACAAATTGCCATGGTTGTAAACACGACGTTTCCTCTAAGTTTTTTTCCTTTTGAAAGCGTAAATTCGCATGAAAGAGCTCAGCTTGCACAAAATAATATAAAATGAAACAAATCAAATCGAAAAGTGGTTAAAAAAAAGTCAGGATATATCAGTTCGATAGAAAGTAAGTGATTGGGTAGGTGATTTGCATACTGATAAAAACGACGTCTAGTGCACTTCAAAACCATTCGGCTTCCTGAATTGTTTTTCAGGAATTCTATAGATTCTGCTGGCCCAAATCGTTAAAATATCCTATGAAGTCAAAATATTTACCAAGTTTAGCGTTTGCATTTCCTTATAAAACAGAGAGTAGCACGAAAGCTTGGATCTATAGATTTTCTTACGTTAAATTACCTTTGTATCGTGGAAACAATACGCTAACACTTGAGTCTTGAATCAAAGGACGCGACATGCGTCGGCTTCCTTTGTGAGCACGCAAATAGTCATGGGAACCGCGATTTTGTGGGCGACACGGATCTACAGGCGCTGTTCCGTAATGGTCGCCCTTCGAGTTGTCCTCTTGCTGTTCTTGCCATGTACTTAGCTATTTTTTCGCCTAGTTCTTACTCTTGAAATGAGTGAAATGTCTGCCATTTTTCAAGTTCACAACCAAAACAACTCAACCTGGTCCCCAGGTCTTCTCGGTTAATGGTGCATTAACCTGCAAGAATGCTGCATTTTTGACATCATTTCCTCGCTAAACACAAAATTCTTCCAAATATGGTCATCCATAACTGGTTATGGTGAATTAAACATGTGCTTTTAGCCAATCAGAATCAGGGAAATATTTTGAATGAATAATACCGTAAAATTCCGAAAATAAGCCCCTCAAAATATAAGCCCCCCCTATCTCATAACGCAAAAAAACCCTCCATTAAATTGCCCCTCCAAATATAAGCCCCCCAGGTGGTTTGTACTCGGAAATTGCCCTCAAATACAAAGTAAAACAAGGCTAAAACGGTTAAATTCCTTCCATTTATAAGGCAAGCCCAATCGATTTTGAAATGCAAATTTCCTTCTCTAGATAAGCCCCTCCGAATATAAGCCCCTCCAAAAATAAGCCCCTCAAAAAAAATATACGCCCCAGGGCTTATTTTTGGATTTTTACGGTAATTGTTCTTATTTCATCAGTCCTTTGTTCACAAGACTTGCTATCTTTTATGATACGATACGATACGATAGGATACTTTATTTAACATGGATATTATGCTAAGCTATCAGCTAGTTTACAGGTAATCCATGGCCCTAATTATATTCCAAAACTTTAAAACTGAAAATTGAAAATTATATTATAAAAATTTAAAATTCAAAACTAAAAATATACAATAATTCACCATCTGAAAACTGTAAAACCTAAGAATCGATGAAAACAATAAAGAAAGAGGCAGCAATTACTATAAATCCTGATTTCAGTCAAAACTTAAGGAATCGAATTTTGTTCTTCACTTCATTGGTGCCTGCTTTAACTCTAATGTCATTTGCTAGCTCATTCCATTTCTTAGCGGCAAAATATCTCCAAGATTTGAGACCGTGTTTAGTCGTGTTAACTTTAGGCAATGAAAGGATATAATCATGTCAAAGATTATACTTGGATGAGCCTAAGGTGGTAAGATCTCTAATTGTGGGTGGAGCTTTGTCCAATATGCTATTGTTTATTGTTAATAGCATGTCTTGGATTCTTCGAGTTTCCAATGATGGGAGTCTTATTCTTTCCAAGAGATCTTGATAAGATGCACTTTTATCATTGAAGATGTACCGCAAAGCCCTTTCGTTGACTTTCTCAATTTTGGCAGTGTCTCTTTTTCCGCAGTGGTGCCAGACTTGGTTACAATAGTTAAAATACGGCAGTATAAATGCGTGATAAAGCGATTCCTTGATTTTAAGTGGCAAAATGTTCTTCAATCTGTTCAGAGCACTTATCTGAGCACTTACTTTGCCACAAAAACTTGAAATACCTTAACCTCACAAGCAGTGGTTTCTCCAGGTGGTAGGGAGTCTAAGAAACCACTGCAACCAACCGAGCATACTTCCCTATGAGAGGCTAATGGGGATGTGATGCTGGATGGGGTCATATTTTCACCACTGGATTGACTATATTGGGTTTGCACAAATCCTTATAATTTGGCCATTGTGAATCTGGGCCCCCTTAATGATTATACCTCCACCCCTGAACAGGAAGTTGGCATTTTGAGTTTGGGGTGGGGGGTATTATTTTATTTATTTATTTATTTATTTATTTATTCATATAAATATTATATATTATTATATACTTTTTACATCACCACTTCCTACATAAGATTACAGCTAATTTACATTCAATTTGAGAAAAAAATTCATACAGTGGAACCTCCATTTAACAAACCTCTATATAACAAAGTCCTCAGTAAAACAAACTACTTTCTTCAGCCGAGTCAAAAATTACAGGAAAATGTTTGGAACAGAACCTCGCTTTAACAAAAAGCGATTTTATGAAATCCACAGTGAGTGGAGAGGAGACTTTAGAAAGCCAAGGCTTGTACATGGAGGTCCCCCATGATTTGGTCATAATGGATTGAAATTATTTAGGACTAGGGGCAGCAAGATATAATAGACTTAGTCAGTTTTTGTAACAAAGAAAGTCATAAAGATATTTTTTAAAATTAGAAAAAGTGGTGGAACTTGAAACAGATAATGGAAGGGAATTCCAAATTTTTTCAAGACCCAAGTATAAAACAGTATATTTGTTTGACAAAAGTGTGGTCTGCAATTTATTACAATTCTGGTGATGTGTGTACCTGGGCACCAGTTATAATATAGGTTCAGAAAAGAAGAAGGCAGCAAATGATGATGATAGCAGAACATAAATTTAGCAGCATGTAACATAGAAATACCAAAAATATTTCTAAAATCTTGAGTTTGGCAAATAATGAAGCAGTGTAAGAACCATACACTGAGTTAGATAAAACATGGATGGCACTTTTTTGTAAGAGAGAAATTTTTAAAGGCAGTGTAAAATGGAGGGGGGGGGGTACATTTTTTTGTGATAGCAAAAAGGGAAGGGGGTACAAGTTTTATAGATACTTCCTTTCCCCTGCAAACTGCCAAACCTTCCCATGGCTGGAATAACCATGTAAAATGGCAGTCCAGTATGAGACGTAACAATAGTGTCTTCAATCAGTACTTTTGTACTGTTACATTGACACTCAAATAGATCCAAATAAAGTGCATTTATTTTATAAAGCGCATTTTATTTGATTTTTGTTTCATCCCAACAGACATCTTTGTTATAAACACTCGAATGCCACTCAAACAAACTACAAAATGACCTCAATCAAATATTTTTTTTAACCTGTGTCTTTAGGGTGGAGCTATCGGAGCAGCTGTTTTTGAAACTCTGTTGAATTGAGTATCACAGAGAAGCCAATTTTAACCACAGAGACAGCTGTGTTTGATCATGACCAAGATTAGTTTTTTCCTGTCTCTGTCTTTGTAATATTCAGTGACAAGGTATTCCAATCAACCGGTGCAAGGAAAGGGCTTAGGCAGATTTTACCACAGGACCCCATTTAAACTGATGGGGAAGGGGGGGATGGAGTGACAGGGAATGAGAAGAAAAAAAAAGGAGGATCTATTTTCTAATACCATATTTCCTCAAACAAGCTCCTGGGTGGTTATTTAAAATTTTTGTTGAAAGGAGAAGCACTTATTGGAAGGAGGGTACCGGTGCTTAACCAAGGGAGTTGTTTATTAAGGTTTCAATGAATTATAACTTTATTCTGTCTAAATCTTTTATCAGAAAACGAAAACTACAACATTATCCACATGAACCTAAAGTCAATATTTATGTCTTTCATTTGTAAAATCAGTTGTTGATAATCAAGCGTACCATACTCCCACAATGCACTTTACACACATGCATTGGAATGCATGTTTATGAAAATACTTATTGATTATCTAATTATCATTATCAAATCAATATTGATTCTCTCCTCAGTAAATTGGAATGAGAAACAGGTTTTCCTTGTATCCCTACTATTTAAGAAATGAGGGGAGAGGGGAGGGGGTGCTTGTTCAAAAGGCTTGGTTGTTTGATTATAGGAAGGAGCTTAAGCAAATGGAGACATTTTGAGCGGTGCACGTCTACTGGAAGTGAGGCCTTTTCCCTTTTAACATGCTTGACAATAACCAATTCTGTATTGCGAAGTGTCTTTACTCTTCTAGAGATGATTTGACTCAAGGTTTGGGCAAAACCACTACCCAAAAATGCAAAAAGACTACTTCTTGTAATTTGTTGACATGTGTCCCTTGAAAAGCTCTCTCCTAAAGCTCCCTTTTAGGGATGGCCTTTGTGGTTGGTGCTTACTTGTGGGAGGGTGCCAGCTTTTTAGAGCATGGGTGCTTATAAAAGGAATTAAAGAAAGACAAGGAGCCATACTCAGGGACTCCCTCCTTGGTGGATGGGTGTTTATTTTTTAAGTTGTACACTGGAGGTGGGATGGGGGGAGAGGGGGAATTTAGTTGCAAGACATGATGCCAAACCTCCAGCCTCCACCCCCAAACAGTCCCTTATTTTATTTTATTTTTTTTCAGTCATACGTTACATTGTCTTTTCACTCAAGTACTATATATGCCGATTTTTGGTTCAAAATTATACTCATTGGTATTTGTTCATGTTTATCAGCTTTCTATCGTACACTTATGTGGATGTTGTGGTTCAAATTTTATCCCTGGTTTATTTTTTCCCCTTTGTGTTAAACTCATGATCATTCATTACCATACTCCAAAACAAAGGGATATAATATTTAAACCAAGGTTAAAACTGAACCACAACATGCACACTTAGTCTTTGAAAAAAACAAAAAATTTACATATGGATTAATTCTGCTGTTCTCCATGCCAAGCATCTTGATAATGATAAAGCTAATTACTACTATCGTTGTTTTCCAGCTTCTTCAGCAGTGCACACAGAGTAAAGACACACCTTGTGCATCATTAGATCTCAAAAAAGTTCAAGACCTCGTTAGGAAATCGTATAATTCACTTTTTTTCTAAGTCTCTAACCTTCGTTTAAAAGTGGGCGAAGTGTAAGCTGTTGGCCAGCGTAAGAGTCTCCTTTACGAATCGGCCAAATGCCTTTCCTCCCCAACAGCACGACTCTATCTTCAAGCTTTCAAGCTGGTGAAACAAGGCTTTGAAGTTCTCTACAAGAGTAACTTTAGCAATGAAAGAGGAATTTCCCTCATAGCTCATGGGTACTTGACTGAAAATTCTATTCTACAAGCCTTTCCAGTGACAGACGATTTTTTCTCTCGGGTATGTGAACTATGCGAGAAGAGCTTACAAAAGAATCCCCAGTTTTACGAAGGTCTCCTTTTGTCATACGCTTTGCGTCATTCTGGGCAACACGTTTCGGAGAACAGCGACGCAGTTGATTTCAAGAAAGTCGTATGCTTAAAGAACTTGATTTATTTCATTGAAAATGCTGAATTAAACAGGCGTACTCCTAAAGATCCTTTTAAGTTTGATGATAAATACAGCAGCTGGCTTCATGTTTTGTATTTTCACTTAGGATCGATCTATACTATACTCGGACAATGCCATGACCTAGCAGCAGAAGCTCTTGAGAATTCTCTTAAGTGCTGCCCGCATTACTATTACTCTAAAAGAGCTCTTGGGTATTCGTTACTGATGCAGTATTTCTCTAGGCTGGCCGTTGAAAAGAAAATAACTACTAAAATTGCTCCTTGCAGCCAAGATGAACCATCAAAGCCTAGTCGTGAAGACAGAGCTTTTGATAACAGGAAAATTTTCAAGTATGCATCTTGGACGACTGAATCATTAAAAGATGCTGCAGTGGACATACTGAAGGAATATCTAGCTGAGGCGCCACCTTGCTGCAAGACATACCCGAATGCACTTTATTATCTTGCATATATTGCCTTCATAACACAAAACAAAGAGGACGTAATGAAATATTATGAACTAGCACAAGATGCTGAAGAAAATAGACTTCCTTTCTTCGAACCTGTCAACATCCCTTTGAAAGATAGCGCGTCTCTTTACTACCAGCTATGTACCAATCTCCCAACCACCAGGTGCGGCAATAAGGCTTGCAAAAGGAATGTAAAGAAAAAGGAATTGAAGTTGTGCTCCCGGTGTAGAAAAAAAAGTTACTGCAGCAAGTGAGTGCATCTATTTAGATCAAAAAAGAGCGCGCAGTACACTATAGAAACGTTTCATGCCAAAACAATTCAAGCTATTCACTCCCACCAATTTGGTTGACAAATGCCGTATGAAGCTAGTCAGTCCGATCACGAACTCGTCAAAACGATGCAAAACTGTCCAACACGTTGGTTACATTTGTCGAACACTGCGCTGGCTGTAAGTGACAGCGTCGGAATTTCGGGCATGCGCAGAAAGGGAAATTTTCTAGAGTTTTGAAAACGGACATAGCTGCGCCTTGCCTATTTTACCTATTGCTTTTTCTCTCTCTCCCCCCCCCCCCCCCCCCCCCCCCCTCCTTTTCCCCCTCTTTTTTTTTTCTTCTCCTGTTTCCTCCTTTTTTTTTTTTATTTTTTTTTCCTTTTTAAACCCGCCCCTCATAATAAATATAATTATTTCTGAATATAACACAGAGACTGGGTGTGGGAATAAGAGGAGCACTCT
>CALNXI010001498.1:72192-93728 GCA_942486025.1 Porites evermanni | reverse complement strand
GTTTTTCAGAAGCTTTGTCATCTTTTAGCCATTTTTCTTGATTGTAGTAGGAGCCCTTGTCACTCTCTGCTAATTTCGAAACCCACACTTTGCAAAACGATTTTGTCGTCTTCTTTCGTCTTGGAGTCAAGGACGAAAACGGACAAGCTCTTTTTTCTTCTTTGGAGGCATTCACTTCCAAAATCCAGGGAAAAACAGTGAGCACTATACTTGTAGACCACGATTTCTGTCAAATTGCGTGATTAGCTTGGTTCAACAGCGGCATGCGTATCAAGTATGACAGGACTTGTCAACGATCAATTAAAATAATTAGCATAGAAAAAACTTTTGCGCTCCATAAGTCTGGACAGAAAAAACATTTTTTTCTGGAATTTTTTTTAAAAGAAAGCTCTTGATGAGCTCTACTTAATCATCTAAAAATTGAAAATTTCGAAAAATGATGGGTTTTTACCCTGGATGATACCTTAAGGGAGGTACTAAACTCACTTATGGTTATATATGTTTTTTATTTCCCGGCTAGTGTGAATTCGTACGCACGTTAGGCGAAGCGCCTTTTAGGTGTCGACCAAGACCTAGGCTCCATTTCCGCCACTCTCTCGGAGAACTAATTTTTTCCATAGCGAAAGTGTGACTTCTTGCTGGGGATTAATATTTGCGATTTCCAGGAGGTCGTGCCCTCGAAACACTAGTGAAACAACACGCAGAGATGTCACTGTTCGTAAAACACGTTCCCGATAAACAGCATTTCCCTGTTTTTCTCCGACGATACGGTAAACATTGCCATGCCTAGTCCCTGTACGGCGTCTTCCCACGCAATCTCGCTCAAGGCATTTCCGTCGCGAACTCGCTAGGACCACGTGACCCGAAACGCATCAGCCGCGCGGAGTAATGAGGCCTACGGACAAGGCAACGGCAGACAGTCGTTCCGTACAGTCCTTCGCTATCATTAAAAACACTGGACACTGGAATTTGGTCATTGGCCGTTTTCACCCTAGAGCGAGAAATGGATTATCCGTCTGAGACCAGCCTGTGTACAGTCGCCCCTTCCCCACAGACACCCCTTCTCTGATTTTTTCTGAGGGGAGGGGGCGGCTGTACATAGGCTATCTGGAACGGATAATCCCGGATAATCCCAAGTATTACCTATCTGACGCGAATCATCAAACGGATAACTCGTCTCACACAAATAATCCGTCTAGTGAAAACGGCCATTTCTGTCATAATGAATGTCGCGCCCGACCTTGAGTTGGGCGTTCGCGTGTCCGCTTTTGCTTTTTCACAAAGATGATATTTAAAATGACTATTGACATTTCTATGTGTAAAATAATATTAGAAGTGAAATACTTTATAAAAAGTATGATCTATCAAATGTTAAAATTTTTCAAAAGAATAACTTGTTTCATCCCGAGATGATCCGAAGACCTTTATTTTGATTTAAAGATACAAAAAAAAAACAGGTTAATTAATATTTAACTTTTTTGTTAACCGTAACTGATTAAAATTAACCGATACCCGCAAAAGGGCCAAAATTTTAGCCGATAACCGTAACAGCCACCACCCCATCGAGACCCTCTTTCGTGGGTGCTGCAGCGATGAACTTCCAATTGGATGACATGTCAAATATAAGCAACGGAACAGGAAAGTCAAGTCCTTATACCTCTCTTTTACCTAGTTTTACAACCTGATTATCAGACGGGCAGATTACTGCCCTTTGTGTTAATTTGGTATGTGTTTGAGAAAAAGAAAGGAAAGTGAAACTTGTACCTGCGGTCGAAATACCTTTAACAGCCACTTTTATATTACGTACCCTTCTTTTCCCAGTCACGAATTTCGGCAAGAGTTTTCTGTTCATCAGCCTTTGGAAGCCCCAATGAACGAACCATTGTTTCCATCACCTGAAAGCAATGTAGAAACTTCAGATCCGTCCAGTGGTCAAAGTTACAGTGCCCCCACTCATTTCTCACATTAGATCGCATATCCTTGGCACTTTTTCGAATGTAAGCAGAAAAAGTGGACGCTCTCTCCAGAATTCCCAGGACTGCTGATAGGTCGCATGTGTTATCAAATCCTACAAAAGGATAAAATTTGAGTCAGGCACGGATCTCTTTCTATACTTAACCCTTTCGCTGCCAAATATGGCCAAAGGCAAAATTCAACAAAAATTCCCAATTTTCTTTTTGGACCATGTAATAGTACAGGTAGAGAGGTTTCATTTGAATTGTCACATCACAGGATTTCCTCCACAGAGTCAGATGTTAGAACCACCTTACAAAACTCCATTATTCACTTTGGCAGTAACTGCATGGCAGTGAAAGGCTTAAAATGGAGTAAATACGCGACACAAACGACACATTTGTCTACTTTAAACTACATGTACCTTTTAGAGACATGCATGCACAGTAGTCTTATCTCCCGAACAGCAATGCTATATTTAGTTTATTCCTTGGTTATTATAACATTGACTGTGCACCTGTAAACTTGGCCATGTGTGACTCAAGATAAACTTTAGCCAAATCCACAGCTGTTCCAACTTTGTAATCGTATGAACGCACTTTTTTCTTAAAGTTGCCCCAGTTATTGTTGATGCTTCCATAGTTCAGCTGAGATGTTCCATCTTGAGGCAAATGACTTCCATAGACTTGAGTGTCAATTCCATGTGCACTCTTTAGGGACGCATAGTGTTTGGGCATATGTTGACCCACAAAATCTCGGAGGACTGGTAAGAGAAGTCTGTTCAAGCAAATCCCGATCACAACCCATCTCTTCTGGTTCTCTCCAAGGTCAAAACTGCTGACTGAAATACATTGAAGCACAGTGAGCACATACTGGTTCGTCCTATTGGGAAAACTCCAAAAATATGCTCAAAACTAACTCCGATTAAAGTCCACTTATGGAAGGTTGCTTTTGTTTGTTGTTAATATAAAAGGTACGGTCAAACGCCTTAACAAGGACACAAAAGAAGTCATCACAAAACAAGTGTCAGCATTAAAGGGCTGTCCGCATTATATAGCCACACGAATTCGGGTACTAGTTTCCATCTCAGGCCATCTTTCAGGTGACCTAAGCAGCGCTGTCACTACGATTTCAAGTTGCCGGGTAGATTCAGCAAGTAGGCTGGGAAGCAAATAGCTAGGGACAGCCGGGACCACGTTGAAAGTAGCTGGGGGGAAATTCCCCGGCCCCCGCCTCTTAATGACAGCCATGCCTAAGAGTTGTCCGCCCACATTTGAGGGGCGTCCTTCGATAGAAGTTGGACCCTAGTACAAGTTATTTAGACCTTGCGAGTGAGTTGCAGTTAAAAATTTTTTATTTACAATAAAGGCGAAAGATCAGTAACAGCCATCGGCTTATTATACTGCAGTGGTTGTCTCAATGCGCTTGCGATTCTCCCCACCTTACGGTTGTTACAAGCACAGGTTTACCCACGTAAACGTAGCTTTGAAATGGACAGAAGCATAACACCAATAGATTTAGAATTTGTTTTTTGTCTACGTAATCCTAAACAAAGGGAAGAGGTTGAAAAATTAAAGAAATTTCCTTGGAAGAGTAACAAATGCATCTCGCCCTAGAATTAGCTCCTTCAAAGTTCCGGTTTAGGTGTGCTGCAAAGACCTGTAAAACCTGACCCTGTTTAATACAAACTCGGCTCATCTTTCTTCCCTGGCTAAGGCAAGAGACCTTTCTTGGTGATCGTGACTCGTTTCATTTCCCATAACATTACCATTATGTAATTATATTTGTTGACTTCATGAAAAGTACGGGGATGCTCGTCGTTCCCTTAGGGGTGTAAATTGCAAATTTTGGTCTCACTAAGGGTGTTTGGGACGCAAAGTCACAATATTTGCCCATTCACGTATCGCTTAAGGCTGTGTGTTAAGAAATTACAAAAAATGCCGTAACACCGAACACACAGAAATCTAACGTTAAAAAACACGATATCTCTTTCTCTTATTCAGATACCTAGCTCTTATTTAGATGTCTGTATTAGTATGGTCTCCTTTAGAAGTCAGTGCTTGAGCCACATCCACACTCGTCTCCTTTTAGGCCTTTTGACATTATGGTTAGCTTGCATTTTTTGAGCATTTTAGTGAGGCAAAAGCATAGCATTATTCGAGCATTTCAGTGGAATTTTTCCCGGAAGATTAGGTTTTTCAGGTTTTTCTCTCACAGAAAATAAGAATTGAAACATTTTGAGAGAGTAAATGACTCTACACTAAATTAAAAAAGTCAAATTTCACCTTAATAATTGTATATTTTCGTTTTTTTGGTGTTTTGAGACTATTTACTTGTATACATTGTTGTCATACCACTTATTCATTTTTGTTAGTCTTAGAAAATTTAGAATGTATAAAAAGGCCTCTCTATGATGAGCACTATGGAGCATTTTAGTGACTTTTGGAGGGGCGACCAAGCATTTTGGTGGGGAAACAAAAAGCGTAATGTACAAAGGCCTATCTCCCTTGGTATAATTTTCCCACGAGTATCCCTGCCACTTTTATAAGTGTTTATAATTGACATTATAGAATTAAAAAGCCATGCATACGTGGGACCGTGCACCGCTAAAGTTCACGTCGTGTTTAAATCTTACGATCCAGATATTCACATGGCGCGAAAAAAATGTACTGCAACGAACATTGTCTCACAGATCACGTACGTGTGGTCTCAGAGATCTCATATGGTAGAAGCATAGATAATATGGAACAAACGGTTAACTGTTTCACCGAAGTCGTTTTTAATGTTGCAGTTTGATACTTGTCAAGCCGTAAAATGATGAGCAGATATCCGCTATCCGATTTGCCAAAAGCAAAACATATTTGGTTCCTTACCAGGTCCCGTAGAAGTAGATTTTCCTGTGATAACCATAGGGGCAGCAGACTTTCCAGGGGGTGGCATGAGGAATGGACTTGTGCATCCACTCGCTGGTCCAGCCATGCTGACCTGAGAAATAAAATGTATCCAACATATTCCAAAATGGCAACAAATTTTGTATTCCTTTGTCTTCACGACAACAACAACAACAACAGTTTATTCAATTGTCAAATAATTTAAGTCTATTGGCTCAAAATGACTCTTTTCGATGTGAAATTTTGTTTGAATACAGCACCGAGAGGCAATAAGTATCATGGAACCTATAATTGCACTATCCACCGAATAGAGATTTATCCAGCGGGTAGCGCTACGCACCTTTGAACATTTGGGGTCTGGTTACCAAATACACTTATTGCCAACGAGGCAACCGAGCTAAGAAGCGAGGCTGCCTCGGCGGCAGATATAACCCCGTACGATGTAGGCAAAAACTCTCAAATTCTGCGTAGCCCTCTAAAATTTCCATTTTTCACCATATTTGGGTGTAAGTAAGACCCCATATTTGGGTAGTGACGTCATGGTCTTGTATTTACAACTCGTGGTCCGAAATTGGGTGATTCAGTGTGCAGCTGTTCGTTGTCTGTTCAAGAGCACCTAACAGGTGAGCAAGCTCTAATACGATTTCTAGTTTGAAGGGCAATTAGTGCCCTGGTTTGCTTTATAAATTGTGTTTAAAGCAGCAGCTGGTCAAGGAATAGGGTTTTACGCTCAAATTTTTGTCAGAACCAGCTTATTGTTTGCAGCTCGATTTACAATGAGGCAGCGTGTTCGCTTCTCGACTCAGAACCAGGGTTTTTCCTGTTCTCTTTTCCTTTGTGAACTGAATTTTAAGCGGTAGTTGATCAAGGCATAGGGTTATGTTCTCAAAACTTAATATATTAGAACCGCGTGTTCTTCGCAGGTCGATTTACATTGAGCCAGTCCTCAACATATTTGCGGACCTTTTTTTAGAATTTATTCATGTCTTTAGATTTTGTCAACCAGCATGTTTTTTGATTTACATTGAGACAGCCCAAAACTCCCGTGAGGAACGCAACGAATTTGCGGACCTTTTGTTTTAGAGACCATCATTATGCCTTTCAAGAGAATCTTTGTCCTGTGACACTCGCTCATTAGATCTTTGTATTTCATTTAAGTTTATATTTTTGTACCCCTGATACATTCCGCCCCATTCTCGCGCTTTTCACATTTACTTTACACAAACTTATGTGTATATTAGCACGCGAAATATTTTTCTTATCCCTGATGAAGCTGTTGCTCGGAATTTAATTATTATTTTTAATTTCAGCAGTCAAAGGCCTCATTTGAACTACACTTTTCTTTCTAACGTTTATAGTTTTGATACAATGGAATTTTCCATGAAACATAAGTGCTAACTTGCTCATATTTACCAACAAAGCCTCAAGCGTTGTTGTTATTGTTTAATAAAAGTGAAAGCCTAGAGTGTGCCAAAGTTGTTGTTTTGAAGTTGGGTGCCATCCTTTTTTTATAGCGGAATCCATTTTAAACCTCCAAAATTACGAAAAAAATATTGCGAAGATCTGAATAGGCACATTCCACAAAAGATAAACGAATCTTGCCGGAAGGTACCCTTAGTAATTAGCTATATGGGGCTCTGCTGCGTGCGCTTTGCACACTGATTGCTTTGGTTTTAATAAGAACCTTATCTCAGTAGCTTGAATTCAACGTTCGCAGCAAACAAGTGCACCTTATAATATATTTAAAAATGTTGGTAATGTTACTGAGTCCTTTTATTTTGCTGTTGATAAGCCCCCCTGGATAGTGATTTATCCAGTAGATAGCGCTATCCAATGCTTAAATAAACTGGGCCAGCTGGGCCAGATGTCGATGCGAGAAGTTTTTTTTTTATGAAAACCGTTTACATGAAAACCCATAAAACAGCCATAAATCGGCCCGTGGACCACACAAGGTAAGGTAAGCTGTTTTTTATTGAAATCCTTTCATTTTCGTAGGTTACAGAAACGATAGGTTTTTTTCCCCATACAAATCCTTTTCTTTCGAATGTTACGCAACAATTCTGATGCTCGCCGATGCTCATATTTCGAGCTTGGGCTACCTGCGATTACTATTATTATTACTATTATTAGTGTCGTAATTACTATTACGAGTGTCAGCGTTTCTTAAAGCATCTCGCAGACAAGATAGCTCAGAAAGACACCGAGCCTTATCATGTTGTAATCAATTGGCTCAGGACACAGATCTCGTTTGAACTCTTAAGATCGGTACATGCATGCGTCAGAGGTTCGCGAACGCCGTTTCGTAGCAAGATAGAGCAATCATTAGACTGTAAAATAAATGTCGCTTATGATCTTAATATCTCTGCATAATGGAATTCTTAATTTTATAGAATTTTGAACTTTTGTTATTAATTATTTCTATTTCCTCTTCTTTTATGTAAGGTTAAGTTACTTCCATTTTTTAGAATTTGTAAATGAATAGTCTTTTCTTTCTTCACTTATTATATACAGGATTGTTTTTGTTCTCTAATGAAGGCCGAGGGATTTCTTTTGTAACGGATGGAATTGTAGATAGTGTTTTGATGAATTAATTAGATTTTTTGTAACAGCAGGTTGATTGTTAATAGGATTTTAATTGAGGTTTTGTAATAAAGATTCTTCTTCTTCTTCTTCTTCTTCTTCTTCTTCTTCTTATTATTATTATTATTATTATTATCATTATTATTAAAGAAGCAAAACTGAATAAAGGCAAACGAAAGAAGGAGACTCCCGGAAGAGTCTTCCCCGCCATTATTATGTCGCAAGTGTGAACCCGGCTTCAACGCTCGATCTTGACGATCTTACGAAACCGAGTACGATTCCATTTATATGGATAACGATGTATTGATATGGACAAAAAGGTTTGAGAAAAACGCACCCCAAGATCCTCGATCCCCGATCCCCGATCCATGATCCGATTTTTCAAGGAACTCCCGAAAGGCCCGAAATCCGTACCCTTGCCCGTAGATATTAATGTAACTTAAATTTTACTTCACCAACTTTAACATAATACACTTTTTTTACCCCAAAAAATGTACACAAGCCTGGTTTCTTATTTCTACTGGGTATAAAAGTTTCTAATAGAAACCGAAGGATATGCTTATCAAGCAAAATTTTTTTGGGGGGAAATTAACGTTTATGATGAGCATGACTGGCAAAAACAAACGACAGACCGCTAAGCAAGGATTTTGTCTTTCGTAATAGCGAAGAAAAAGGTTCTTTGGTCTCTATACGTCTTAGTTTTGGAACTTCCAGGTTTCCCGTTACAGACTGCACGGTTATGCATGAATGAAAAATGAAATCGAAGTGAACTTACGAGAGCACAGCTTCAATCTCTTGATGATCGGCGGTGAAACTGAACTTGCTGCTATCAGCTGTGATGAGTAAATTCATATAATCATGATGAGCCAAAACCGTTGTTTCTTAATTAACCGGAACTTGCAGATAAATCATGAGCTTAGCACTTTCAATTTCGAGGAACTACGCGGGGGGTTTCCTAGAAAGAGGAAGCGTGTAAGAATCAGAACCCTGGAATCAACTACAGTTGAATTGGACGGTGGAGCGCGCCTTGGGCGCTTTCCATTTTGTTATATAGAATCAGGCCTATCCAGCCAGATTAGTCTACTCCTTAAGACGTCTTAAAGGGTTTTTTTTGGTAGTGGTGGGTTTTTTTGAGTAGGCAAGATGAGCATGCATTATGCTTTTGAGCGTCACCGTTAAAGGGTTCCTCAAAACAACAGCATTATGCCTGAAATACCTCCATAAGTCAGAAACACAGCATTTTATTACATCACTTACTGGTAGCCTTGACGATGGATGGAAAACGAGAAGCCTTGGCAGTAACTTGAACGTGAATGTTTGTTTCTCAATACGGTTATGAAAATACTAATTTTTTTTCCTGAAATGTTGCGTTTTGTTAATATCTTGTGGATGAGTTTGAGGCTAAAAAGGAGAGTTTTTCCCCTTCTACGTTTTTTTTTTCCGGCAGGTTTTTTCTGGCCTCCGTTCTGACAGTATTCTTTGTGAACTGTCGCTCAACTCTGTTCTAGTTTATCTACCATATATTTGAATGTAATAGAAGTTGAAGTATAACGTATTGTTATTTCTGCGATGCTCGGCCGAAACAACCAAAATATAAAAACCTAATGGTTTTTCCGATTCATGATGTACTGCTAGTGGAGCTGAATTTGATAGTTGGTACACTTTGATTTTGTCTTTGTGCTTTGCCATTGGGCCAACCGTCAAGTCTGCGGAGAAACGGTCAGTATAAAACATATACTGCGGACTGCGGACTACGGACTGTGAACTGGGTATAAATACGGATTAGGTATAAAACGCCGACTGGAAAATATGGACTGGCTATAAACCACAGACAAGGTGTAAAAGGAGGACTGCGGACTGCGGACTGGGTATAAAATACGGACTACGAACTACGTTTGTAAAAACGGAGGTAAAATACGATCAAAAGATAGCTTATTAGCAAGACACGTTAGTTTAAGTTATAAGTGCTCCTAGAAATTCTTGGTGGAGGTGTGTCGACCGGTTCTCTGAATCCTGATCACGAGCCTGACCAAAATACTATTTTATACACTCATTTTTAGTCCTCGTCTTGGTCTCTACAAATCATGAAAGGGGTCACAAACGCGATGTACATGTTCGCAGGATAGTCAGGAGCAGGCTAGGGTGTAAATCATGTCATCATAATCATCGCTTAGAATATAACGTTAGATGATTTATTTCGGTTATTATTCACGTATAGGTGAGTAATCCCTCCCCCCTAAATACCGCTTTTTTACATCGCGGAATGCCCCTATATTGATCTTCTCTTCTGAGTTCCTCATTTTCCCATATCCCTAAGGCTTTATTTGAAATGGAATAGTAGCATCTATGAGAATTTTACTCTGACTAACACCAATACTATTTTCTTTTAATGCGGTGCTTCTTATTGGTTTAAAACTATAAATTGAATTCTCTTTTAACTCCTCCTTTTTATAAAATTCAGAGTTTCCTTTTCAGTTGCCTTGGGTAGTTGTATAACCTTCCCTGTCCGCGAAGTATACTTTCCTTCTCCCCATGACTCTGACTTTGGGGAGAATAGACTGCGTGACCAGCTAAAGAAATGTTTTTGTGTGAGGCAAGGAGCTGGGACTACTGTTTTATGCTAGTCCGCTTTCCGTTTCCCTCCGTTTTACCTTCGTAAGCTGTTTTTATCCAGATAGTCCGTAGTCCGCGTTTTGTACTTAGTCCGCAGTCCGCAGTCCGCAGTCCGCAGTCCGTGTCTCATACTGACAGTGGGAGAAATGCCTGGGGCAAACTTTGGCAAACTGCGAAAAGACTGGAACTACAGTAGAAGCTGTTTTTCGAAGCGTTATGCGTTACGACCATTTTTACTGAGCCCAAAATGAACTTTTCCATCCCTGAAAACCTAGATTTTCAGCAGTACTGCTTTGAAAAACATGGATCAATCGAAAATCTAATCGATAAAGCCAAGAAAGGCGAAATCGTTGCCCAAGCAGATCTGGGAATAGCCTACTCGGAAGGTTTTGGCGATCTTTTGCCAAAAGACGAAGATAAAGCGATTGGGTGGCTCAACGCTGCTGTAGAAAGAGGTTACGAACTTCCTGCAATCCTTGAAAAACTTGGAGAATTGCTAGATCTGAAAGGAACGACACTATGTCAGCGGAAGGCTTACGAAATGTATCACAGGGCCGCGAAATTGGGATCTACAAATGCACAAATCAATCTCGCGGAAATGTACCGGTATGGGGTCGAAGGAGTCGTGAACGAAGACCTCAAAGAAGCATTTAAATGGTATAAGATGGCGGCTGATGAAGATGACGGTTGTCACGAAGGCGATACGTTCCGTAGGTGGTTTGCTGGGACGATGAAAATACTAGGGAACGCCCTTGGTGGTACAAAGCTGACTGCTCTAAAGCTATTGAGCAAGTACTACCGCGAAGGTGATTGCCCTGAAGGCCAACCACAACCAGCTAAGGCTATTTATTATCTGACAAGAGCGGCTGAATTAGGCGATGTTGAGGCACAGTTAGAGCTAGGACAGACCTATCTAACCGGTAATGGGACGATGAAGGATATCACAAAGGCAAGGCGATGGCTAGGAAAAGCCTCTGCCAGTGGTGATATCAGAGCAAAACAGGTAAGCTTGGATTGTATTGGGCCTGTTTAGATGAAGGAGGGGGGAGGGTGTGCCTGGGAGTACCAACCTTCCATATCATTCTTTAGAAAATGCCACCCTTCTGGATAGACTGCCCTACTGCTTTTTACATATTACATGGTGTTGTCAACACAAGGAGAGAAAAATTTCTTATCTCAAAGTGGCGATGTAATGTTCTATTAATTTTGTTTACTTTTCTTGCCAAAGGTGCTATTTATTATGTAGCCATAGCAACAGTGATCTTTTCACATGTGAAGATACAGTCATGTATCTTGTTTTTGGGTAAAAGCTCACCCAGTATTTCACTGGTGGTTATATAACAGTAACCATTATTTTTCATTCAAAATATTTCACCATTTCTGATGGCTCCATTTCCCCAGCTAATTTTTCATAACCAACCTGCCCTGACCAAATTTGGAAGATGTGAGCAATATATCATTCATTTGATAGTAACTTGATTTGAAATGAGGTTGCTAGATGGTATATTTGACTGAAAACGAGGCTGCATGAGCAGTATACCCTCTATTAATTTCATTTTCAGGCTAGGATGTTAACTTCCTCTGCCTTCAGCCTCGGTGGATAGCATCCTCCTCAATGTAAATAATTCTTCTCTTCTCAGCCTCATCCATTAATGTATTGCTAATTATTTATTACACCTATGAATTGTACTCTGTGGTATCTGCTGAACAGAAAAACAGTAGGCCTGAATGCATCAATGCTGTGAGAGAATTGAAGTTCAGGGAATAGAAAGGCCTTATCAATGAAGCTGATGGGTGGAAACCAAAAATGTCCTTTTTTTTCCAAGTAGAATGAAACTCATTGTTGAAGTTTACAACTTTTTAGCAACCAATTAGGGGGATTTTTGCTGGGCATTTGCTAGGCTTGCGGAGTGAGAATTTCATCAAGTTTTCCTGTCAAAGTCACATTTTTTTGTGTTTTTTTTTTCATAAGTTTATGTTGCAATATGTTGTCTAAATTGCACTTACTGTAAATGACATAATAGATGCCCTGGGTATCTAATTTTTGAGGTCCAAGCTGGGGTGTTTTATAGATGGTAGGCATTTAAAAGAGAGAGGCATTTGTTCTCACTGTAACTCGAGCAAGCTCAACAAAACTAATAAGCTATTAATTACCAGTAGTAATTAGTAATTAGCAAGTATTGCTTCCAGCAAAAATATCAAAAGAGTTTAAAAATAGTGGAATATCCACTCCATCATTTGACACATCTAGGTTGTCTTCTCAGATCCATATTGCTCTTTCAAATCCAACATCGATGTCAGAATCCTTGCTTAAGGTCATTGTGTTGCCATCGTTAGTCTATCCTTGCTTTGAACTTGACATTGAACAAGATGAAACACGCATTTGCATTGTTAATCAAGCAAGAAATTGAATTAATTGAATAATTTTCCTCCTTTTTGCTAATTGTGCTAGTATATTGGAGCAATTCTCATAGGGGGCGTCTACAGTGTCTTAGAAAGGGGCGTCTACCGGCAATACAATTTTAACAGCCTTGAGGGGCTATTTTATTAGATAAGAGGTGTTTATTTTGGAGTGGGCATCTATAAGATCATTTATGGTAAATACCACAACACTTGCTCTTTAGCACAATCCTGTCTGTTATCTCATTTTGATTTGCTTTGGCTCATCAGCTTTTCCAGTTTTAATTGTTGAGGTTGTTTGCGAACGATTAAACAGAGTAAAAATAAATAAATCGAAGAACTTGTTACATGTGTTGAACCACGAACAGTCCTACTACAAAGTGATGGAGTTCTCCTAGTCTTAGTTGTTAAACTTTAGTATCTCCTCTTTGTCTAGCAGAGATGTGAGAAAAATTTACATCCTTTTGTAATTCCTCAGCCTGTTGCATTTTCCGAGGAAATGCTGAGGAAATTTGATTCGTACCCAACAGGAAGAATATACCTTCAAGCCTTTATACTTGCAAAGAAAGGATTTGAAGTCCTTTATGGGAGTAACTTTACAGATGGAAGAGGAATTTCCTTCTTAGCTCGTGGCTTCCTGACTGAGAGCTCTATACTACAAGCTTTTCCAATTGTGCGTGCAGTATTGCCTCAGATCTTTCAACTTTGTGAAAGAGAGTTGCAAAAAAATCCTTGTTTCTTTGAAGGCCTTGTTATATCTTTTGCCTTACAGCCAGTTGTGGAACAGTTCTCTTTTGAAAGTGACAATCTTGACCTCAAGAAAGTAATGTGCATTAATAACTTGATTCATCTAATCCAAGAAGCTGAACCTAACAGAATTCCTGCTGAAGATCCCTTTAAGTTTGATGAAGACTACGGTAGCTGGCTTCATGTTTTGTATGCACTTTTGGGAGGACTTTTGATTGTTGCAGAAACCTTTGAGAAGGCAGCGGAAGCTTTTGAGCACTCTCTTGAATGTTGCCCATCTTATTTTGACTCTAAAAGAGGGCTTGGATATTGTTTGATGAAGTTACATGATTCTTATGTGGGCACAATTACAAAAGAATTGAGTGAGGAATCTAGTGAAGTTGTATCAATGAAAATCTCAAAATATGAGTCTTGGACCCAAAAAGAATTGAGAGACGGGGCAGAGAAGATATTAAAGGAGTATCTAGCTGAGGCCCCTACTTGCTGGAAGACATATCCAAATGTTTGCTATTATCTTGCACATATATTCAAATATGACAACCTGAAACAGTTCAGAAAGTACTATGAACTCGGTCAAGATACTGAAGAAAGAAGGCTTTCTTTCCTCAACCCATTAAGACTGCCCCTGAAAGATGAACTTTTGGCCATATACCAACAACATTCAAATGCTTCAATTAGGTGCGGTAATTCAGCATGCACTAAGAAAGTTGAGGAGAGCAAGTTGAAATTCTGTACCCAATGCAGGATTACAAAATACTGCAGCAAGTAAGTAGCGAGTTGTCAAGCTAAGCATATTGGCCCTAATGGACATTCTCATTAGGGGACAGCTCTATTTATGGCCACTTTCACAAAACCCTGTTTTTCTTAACTCATACAAACTCTGCAGCCAGCTCCAGTTATGGACACCTTTTTTTGAGTTCTGAGGGTGTTCGCTTATGAGAGCTTTCACTGTATATTTAATTAGTAGAATCCAACTACAGTGTTGCATGATATTGCGAATTCTGCAATCTGATTGGCTGAGATACGAGGCCCTAAGTGTTCCTTTTCCATCCATGACCATTTCATCTGGCATTCCAAGATTCTTGTTTACTGGATGTCCTGCCACCAATACCCTCCTCTTTACATTGGTGAAACCAGGTGAAGCCCCAGGAGTAGTTTTAGCAAACGCTTTTAAGTATATCTTGTGGTTGAATTTTATCCTTGGTAAATAAGTTTTATTTTCCTTTGTTTTAAACTCATTAATTGCCAACGAGCAGCCTCGCAAAGATGCAAGGCTGCGAGGCGGCAGCCTAATAAGGCCGTGTGCAACTGTTCCTGGGGCAGAAAAAATCTCAAATCGATGTAACATAGAGTAATGTAAGGCATCACTCATGACGTAATGTAGAACAGAGAATGCATTATTTTCGAGCGAACATGTAATTAAGAACAGACAATCCACGAGCCATGTGCGTGCTTGTGAGTCCCGTGTTCATCACGCCTTATTTGCATTTGCATTTGCAGCATATGCGAATGGCTGCTCATTCTCTCGCTTGAATTTTTCATTGTATGCCACTAAGAAAAATAACAACGCCACAAAATTTTTTTGTCTTTGAAGCAATTAAATAATTTGGAAGGCTTCATTGGCACACCATAAATTCTTTTAGCTTTAAAAAGAGACCAAATATGAGTCTGCATGTTGAATGTTCGTGGACTTTAATATGATTTTTCAAGGATTTTAAGTTTGCTTATAAGACCACTAAATTTTATGCAAAATGACTTGTGCGCAACTTTGGACAAAAACGCGAACTTCAATATTTCGAAAAATTTGCTATGTAAGGTCGAGATTTCAAATTCTTTATGCAGTAGAACAGTTTAGTTCACTATTTTCGAAAGACAAACTTAAAGCAAGGGGCACACATACACCAAACCCATGATCTTTCTTCTCCGTGCATGTCGTGGGAGAACTGCTGTACAGTTCCCATTCAACAGCTCCCACATGTCTTGTGTGGAGCTGGTACTTAAAGGACTCGCCTTAGCAGTAAAGGTTCTTTTACACACGGGTTTTCCCCGTTCATTGACCGACGGCTATGCCATGCTGATGAGCCCCAATAAGAGCGAAACAGCTCTCCATGGCTGCCACTGCCCGTGTGACATGGCTGTACGCATGCGGGGGATAATGGCCAGGCCGTGGGTTGGTTTAAGTGTGCCCCTTGCTTTAATTTACTGGTAACTCGTGATCCACCTTCTCCTCCTGTGGCCTAACCTGTCAACTTTTCGGGTCACAGTATTGCTGATGGTTAGGTGCGGGATATGGCAACCAACATCCAATGGAAGCAGCATGAACAGTACAGGCTAAAGGACTTAATTTTAATTTCAACTTCCATTACACTGTGACATGCATATATGTGTGTTCAGTTTATTTATCGTCTTAAGAAAATTGCATACATGGTTTCATGTGCACTGAAGAAGGTTTTTATATCTATTTGCTTTTTAAAGATGCTAGTGGAGTTACCTTTTACAATTACGATTATTAATATTTATTTTATATGTTAAGTATCTAGAGATACCATTGAATGCTAATTGTTTACAAACATTGTGCAATGTATACAAATCTTTTTTCTCTATTAAGCAGACACTAAATTTTTGTATACAACTAAGAGCAACAGAATAGTGGTGCTTAATTTACTTTATAAAGAAATACTAACTAGCCCTCTTGTTTTTATTTTATTTTTTTTTTCAGAGAATGCCAAAAAGCAGATTGGAAGAATCACAAAGCTAAGTGCACTACTGCGAAAAAAAAAATAGTTATTCACCTATAAGCCGATTTGGGTTTTAAACTATAGTCCTAAACTTCCTTCTTTGACTGATTATTACCTTAATATCATTGACTGACTTATAAAGGTTAAGTGGTACTGTAAAATTCAACCCAGAATTATTGGTGAAAATACCTGAAATACAACAGGTCATACAGTTTTAATTATGCCAAGCACTTTTGCATTAGAAACAAATGTCCTACAATTCTAGACAAAGATCCTCTCAACAGCGATACAATAGTTAATAGTAATATCTGGGATAATAAAGGTTGAAGATCAGTAAAAACCTGGGGCTAAGAACCTGGTCTTTTAAAACCTGTTAGGCTAAAATTTGCTATGCAGGCCTCCTCCAAGATCTTGTTTAGCCTAAAATGTTAAAAGCAGTTTCTTATTTTCTAAAATCTATAATCTATGAAAAAGATTTTATACACTTGTTCAAATAAGATAACTCAACATTTAGGATCCTCTTTGGAGACATTGGTGCCTTATTTACTCCAACTGCAATGTAATAGTATGCAGTCATTTATACAAGCAATAAGGTGAATACCCTTAGCTCAATGGGTTTTTTTTTCTTCAGAAAATAAGAACCTATTTTAAGAACCTAACAAGACCCTCATATTAGTGGGGGTTCATTGGGCGGCCGTGGAATGGGATAGAGATAGCCTTTTGAAGCGAGAAGCTATTGGCATTATTTTTAACTGGGACATTTCCACAACTCAACCCATTCCCTTGTCAGTGTACCGACCCTCCCCTTCCCTCAGATTTTTCCTGAGGGGAGGGGGGAGGGTTCTGTACACAGGCCACCCCTTCCCCCATGCCTCTGCCACCAACATATATATAGCATATAACAGTACCAGCGTGACTAATCTGATCTAACCGGAAATTCCAAAAATTATTGTCATTCTACTCTTACAAAATGTGACAGTGTCAGTTTTGGTGGCTTTTTAACAGTACCCGGTAATTTCTGTTCTTTAAATGTCGCAAGGCAAATAAAGTTTCAGTTTTTCTGTCCGATGTTGCACTGTAAAGCCCTTCTAACTATCCACGTGAATATGTTTCTCCTTAACCGGACGATATACAAAGAGTATATTCTTTCTTATATTACTTTCGATCCACACGCAGAGAGAGAATTGCAACTTTCTGCAGCTCCCGCACAAGCTAATGTCGACTTTCGAATACTGTATTTTTACTATTTAGATAATCATTCGGCGTAGATATAGGCTTAATATTAACTCCATGCAATAATTTTGAGTTCGTTCCAAGTCGACTTCCAAATGTGTTCGCCAGATGACCTGAAATAACCCGTCCCCTCTCCGCAGATCTCGGCGCCATTGAAAAGGAATGGGACACGCACAGCCTTCTGGTAGTTCTGTCCGCCATTTTGTCTTTTTGCTGCACAGATGAGGCGGCCTCCATTCTATGATTGGGCGTTGCCCTTACGAGCCGCCCAATAAATAGCCTAAATTTGTGGCTAATTACCATTTAAGTAAGAACCTGTTTAGGCTAACTTGGGAAAATGCAGGTTCTTAGACGCGGCTTGGTTTGAGTCGCATATATTCTAAACCGTGGTTATCGCCCGTAGAGATAAGCACTCGATCTTGATGATATTACAGAAAATAGGAGACTGTAAACAGAGTCTACAGAAGTCTAAAACATGTGCAACAAAACGTTAAGCAAAAAGTGTTGACCAAAGATTGCTAAATGTGCAATTTTTTGGAGCTCTACAGTAAGTGTCAGAAAATTAACAGTCAGTAATTCAGCTAAATTGTTCCACATTTAAGTTTTACACTTAGGTGCAGCGTGCTTGATTGAGGGCTAAGTCGTTTTTCGAACAACATGTCATAAACAAGTGGTTTAATTGTGACCCCTTTTAGTTTCTCCTTATGCTGATCAAGGGGCCAATTGCATAAAACTTGATTTTAGACATAATATGCTAACGTCTGAGGCTCAACCCATTCAAACTCTTAACTTTAACGCCGGCAGATTAATTAGCAGTTACCTCTGACATCAGGTTTTGTGCAACAGGCCCCAGAATGTTGTTGAAGAGGAGTTAAGAGCCACCCTATTTTTTGCACTTCAAAGTAAAACCTGAGAGAATGAAATTGTGAAAAAAGAGGAATCTCACTCCCCAAACAATGAAATTGACAAATCTAATCGATACTAATTCATTTGAAACTCTTACAAAACAACACGTAAAGTGTTATAATTGAAGTACACTATTCAGTACCAATGTTAATGGCCAAGTTAAGGGAAATTTACCGAGGGCACCCAGCGACTGTTTTCTGTAAAATATCTGTTCGGAGAAGCAAATATTGCCTAAAATTTTCTATCACTTGAGGAGGGCTAAAAATTTTAAGATGACAGTACCATTCATGTACAATTTTCGAAACTTATCTAATAAATTCCGTACGGTTTTCTGAAGTTTAAGTTTTCTCATTTCACTTCCCAGGTTAGAGTATTTTTGTAGAAAAACAGAAACCTAAACTTTTCGGGTTCAAAAATCTGATGGAGAGAGGAATAAGAAACTCTTTCTTTCGTAATGTGTTAAATTGCATCTAAAATTTTCGGGAAAATAATACTGAACCCCTTCTAATTTCGAAAAGACTCAAGTTTCCCTAGGATGACGGAACAGATATAAATTCTATATCGTCGTTTAAAGTGCATTTCTAGAGATCTAAGAGTACTCTGGTGTGACGGAAGGTTTTTCCACTTTGAAACGAATTTAAAGCTCAACGGGAACCCGGTGCTTGACTCACGATAAAACGGGGAAAACTAGACTCAAATGGCAACTCGCTTGCGCGGAAGAGGCGTCGCTTCTCTTGAGGCCCGGGATCTGACCACTAACTGGTACAGCAGTAGATAAAACAGAACTAAACTTGGTTCCAACAGCGTTTATTCTTCAGCGGATCAAACAGCAATAACTCGGCTAGGACATGGCGAAATAATCGACGATGTAATCGAAAAATCAGTTCAAAGCAACTTACTTATATATTATTTTTACAACCATTGAAGACAAAAGAATACAATAGAAATATACACAGAAATCACTTAGGGTTAAATGAAAACTAAATACAAATTCTATTTTTAACTTGAAAGCTTTTGTTACTGTTGCTGTTTTAGAAAGTAAAAGTACTGAGACAAAGACCTAGCCAGGTCAGCAAAACAGCGTTTATGTACAAAGTGTTACAATATGAATTAAATTGCAAGTTCAGCTATCAGCTGTTTAAACAGGAAAAGCGCAGACTATAATTGGAAGTTTTCACCTTAAACAAAAACCGATCTATTTTTAAAATTACAAGACAGCAAACCCTTTCATATTCAAAATTCGGTTATCACCTTTCCTTAACTAACAACTTAATGAAATATACTTTTGCAAATAAATATAACTAAGTTGCAATTAGAACGAGGTACACCTGTATCAAAGGCGTAACCATGAATAGATGTCGTCTGGTAGTTAAATCACGAAAAATAGACAAAAGTCAAATAAACCATTATTAAGAAATTAAGTATTCTTTCAAGAGTCAGCATTGACGTAAAATGTATATAATTGAAAAGAGAACGAGCAATTAGTTTTGTCTGTTAAGGAACACTGTTGGCTTTTTTATGATTATTACGTAGCGAACACAAAGCAAATGAATCAAAGGATAATAAAAATGGCAGGAGCCCTTTTCGCGGAGTTAAAACCTCTTTATGCAAATTCAGTATGAATTACTAAAATATCGTCAAAGCGAATATTTGAAACCTATATATGAAACTCGAGGCAAATAAAGAATTCATGGAAAATCTCTCCTTACACTGGATAGCCTAAAAAGTGTTTGTAATGTCTTCAGGTGGATACCGTCGTTAGGTGCATTTGATTTACCGAGTATTATGTGGGTTTACAATACACCGTTGGTTTGCAAATCTGTCCATGGAAATCATTTATTGTTAAACCCTGTCTTAAGTTTAAATACGATACACAGCTGTATTGTAACATTGTTTTCAATTCTTAAATACTTATGAGTTCTCCTATGAGTTGTTCATCATAATCTAAAACAACTATTTTGCCAGTGTATTCCTTCTACTTGTATTCTTGTTTTGGGTCACCTACTCGGTTAGTTCTACGAACTACTTAGGTGTCCCAAACTGTGCACAATGAACCTAAAATTGAAAAAATTCTTTTTGTTCTTCACAATCTTTTATGTTTTATCTTTAAAAGCACTGATTTCTATTAATATTCCGTGTGAGTTTAAATAAAAATTGACTCGACTTGACTTGGGCAAATCGAAAGACAGTGTTAAGACACTTGGTAATACAAATCACAGGGTCCAGATGAGTTTCGTGTGTATAAATAAATTACTTAATTAAAGTCTCACCTTGAAAAATGTCTATACTTGTCGCTTAGCACGATTAATTAGCCCAATGGGATCTTTATGAATCTACTGTAAACGATTTCTTCGCTTCTTGTCTGACCCAGATCGACTTTGTTGTTCGCCATTTTGAATGTGTCGCGAAACTGTGAACCCGATCGTCAACGCGATCAAAATAACCCATTATTTCAGATGTTTTCGACGGGTTTTGATGTCCTAACGACAAACACATCTCCTCTGGGCCCTGTGTACAAATATGGTAGCGTCAAAGCTTATTTAAAAAGGCAAAGGCTAACTTCCGGTTGACGTGCGTCACTCAAAAACATCGCTGCTTAAATTCCCCATGATTCTTTCTGCTAATTGGCTTTTATCCCTTAGTCAAAACTTGCTTACCTCGATCGATGTTAAGCCCTCATCTTGATCATTTGCTTGTTTCTCAGCAAGTTCAGTATATTTAAAGAGGGATATCTAGTCTAGCAGATATTCCTCAATATGTTTTTAGGCGTTGTTGGGCTTTTTCTTATTCGCGAAACGTGTCCAATGTTGCGCCATTATGTACTGCTCTACAAAAACAACGCAACATCGTCCCCAGGGCCTCTCGATTACCGTCCCTTTTTCTAGCGATTACCCTGTGCTATTGACGTCATTTTCCAGATATCACAAATGTCTTCCAAATTTGGCCAACGCTTGTCACGGGATTTGAGCCAATCCGAACAGGAGAAATATTTTGAATAAATAATAACACCTATTCTTATATAAGAAAAACATGTTTTTACACAGGGAGCCCGCACAATCTGTTTGTGTAGCCGATTGTTATTTTATAGTAAATGTTCTGGATTTACCTTTTGTCTCACCTATAGCGATATGTCGCTAACTATGTATATAAATCAATGATAAATAAACGTTGAATTACCTTACCTGTGGTATATAGTCGTCGTTTTACCTCAAAAGCGATTTGAGCGATTTTGAACGAGTTTGAATTCGCCGTTGACTGTTCCTTATAAGTCAACAGCGAAATCAAACTCCTTCAAAATCGCTCAAAATACCGCTTTTGAGGTAAAACGACGACTATATACCACAGGTAAGGTAATTCAACGTTTATTTATCATTGATTTATATACATAGTTAGCGATATATCGCTATAGGTGAGACAAAAGGTAAATCCAGAACATTTACTATAAAATAACAATCGGCTACACAAACAGATTGTG
>CALNXI010001498.1:0-63286 GCA_942486025.1 Porites evermanni | reverse complement strand
CAAAGACACTTGTAAGTTTCAATGTGACAGTCACCATATTTTACAGACAAAAAACAACAACAGTTTATTTCTACTACTGTAGACAACTAAAAGAATTTACAAGAATATAATTATAAGTAAATAAATAAACACAGTACATATATTGTATGGTGGTGGGCAAGTTCATGCCTCTTACCATACAAATGTCACCGTTCGAGTGTGAAATTTCTCAACTTAGCGGAGCAATATCTTCTTTTTTAAGTGGGGTGGGGGGGGGGGGGTTGGGGGCAAACAAGGTTTACAACTTCGTTCCCAGGGTTAGGGCGGGTAGGAGAGAACCCTGGGAACGAGGTTGCAAGGTTTACTGTGGGAGATGCGAAAATGGCGAATTTCGTTTAATATAATGAGGACCGAGGATTGGCAAATATAAAGTCAGTAGCTCTTTTTTGACTGTCTCCCAACGTTCGCAGACTTGTACTTACATCAGGGGCACCCAACATCAATTTTCGGAAAATATCTGTTCGGAAGACGATTTGAGATCGAGAATTTTCGGAACATTTGTTGTAAAATTTCTTGTTTCCCTGTCTCTCCTAGGATTTTCCAACATCTAAAAAATGGTATAATTACCAATTTTTAACGGATTTTTACCCTAATAAGGTCACCTAGATTTTTCGGGAGCCTTTTTTCTGGCTGAAATTTCGAAAAGGTAAGTTTCGATCCCTATAATTTTCGGATCAATAGACTTTCAGCTAGGAAATCCGAACAGATGAAAAATTTTTCGGGGATAAAAGTATGCCTACATCTACCGTTTAAATGCTAAAATACGTTTAACAATGCTATGTTTAAGTGGTTTTGAACTATATTCTCGTTGGGTGCCCCTGTTACATTTTTAGTTCATAAAATCCTACCATAAGTTAATGACCGCGACGTTTAATAAGGTTTACTACACTTGGCCATTGAGAGATGAAGGGAACCAATGTAATGTTTCATAACAATATAATAATAACGTCTATTTAGATTTTAGGATACCGTCATTTATAACTTTCTGGATAACTTTCACTCTTGAATGCTTACTAGAATTTTCATAAATGGTTTACAATCAACAGGTATATAGGAATTACAAACCACTTTCAATCAAGAAGCTTAAGTTGAATATTTTATAGGGAAATCAGTTCAACAAGCACAACGCTCGGTCTGCATCCATGGCCTACGTCTGGACGAAGGTTTTTACATCACCTGTTTTGTACTCAGGTACAATTATAATCTTTTGATTATAATTCAACTCTCATTAGGCCGTTTTTTAAACATCATTCGAACATATTTGTATATGAGCGTATCTGTTCAGGCAGTGTACCCGTTACGCCTCACCTATCTTCAGTCATATTTGAAATCAAGCAGTGATGTAAGGTCTATAACTTACAGTCGTTTTATAGACAGTCTGTCCCTCTGCGATCGTAGAGCATTTGTGTTCTCGATTATCTAGGATTAGATTGGCAAATCTACGTGTTTATATCACAGATGTGCCGGTGAATTGTAGCTGTACAGTTCGAAAACAAGCGACAGAGGTCTCCATTTGTTGAATAAAGTAAGCTTCAAACTTACGGCTATTGACGGGACGCCGGGACAGAACGATCCTCTAGAGTTTGCTTATCTGCTTTCGAGCACCCGAGGATTAATTCAAGTCTTTCAAGAGTTGCCCAAAATGCTGTCGAGTGCGAAAAGAGGAACTAAACTTGCTCTTTCAAGACAATAAACTAATACGAAAACCACCCAATCAGCAGCGTTTAGTCTTCCGGGAAACCACCCTCGTTCACCCTGAAGTTTCGAGAAAGAGTGGAACTGTAAGAATTGAATTGGAACGAACTACTGGATTAGCTGGACATGGGAACGAACATTTTCTCCTTTGAGAAACCAACAGTATGACTGGTTTAAATAGTTAACATCTGTCAGAACTAAAGGAAAAGTACTGAATTTTCAGGCTCTGGTATGGTCTTTAGTTTTCGTCAAACTGAATCTTATCCAACACATCAATCTAGACGCTTCATGTGTAATTCCCGTGGTTAATCCAATGCAAATATTTGTCAGAATATTCTCGAGTTAAATTGTCGAGCCGAGTATCTTTGGAACTGCTTTCGTACCCTTTACGGAAACCGGATCGTCGATTCATCTGACGCCAGTGTCAGAAATTACTTTGTGTATGCATCAAAAGGTGTCCAAGGAGATCGTGAGTGCAGAGAAGCCCTGGTGACGATGTTTGTTGAGATTTCTTTCAATCCACCATTTTGGTTTTACGATGTCAGGTCATGAATTTTTTGAAAACCAGCAATTTCAACTTTCAACAATATTGCTTGAAAACACATGGCTCCATCAAAAAATTATTCGACAAAGCCAAGAATGGTGATGTTTTTGCCCAAGAAGACCTGGGTTTGGCTTACTATGAAGGAGGCGATTTTCTGGCTAAGGACATCGACAAGGCAATCTACTGGTTACGTAGTGCTGTAGAAAACGGGTATGAAGCTCCAGCCGTTCTTGGAAAACTAGGAGAAGTGCTAGATTTAAAAGGAACACCTTCATCCCAACGGAAGGCTTTCGAGATGTACAATAGGGCTGCGAATTTGGGGTGCACAAATTCGCAAATCAATCTTGCAGAAATGTATCGATGTGGAGTTGAAGGAGTCGTGAACGAAAACATCGAAGAAGCTTTTAAATGGTATAAGATGGCGGCTGGTGAAAACCACCTGAGTAATGATGGAGCGCTGGAACAGTTATTAGCTGGAGCAATGAGAACAGTGGATAATACTCTTGGTAGTGTGTTGAAATTTAAGGCCCTTAGACTTTTGTTCAAATACTACCTCAATGGAGATTGTCCAGAGGGCCGACCACAACCAACCAAAGCTGTTTATTATTTGACCAGAGCAGCTGAACTAGGCGATGCTGAGGCTCAGCTAGAGTTAGGACAAATATATCTGACCGGAGGTTGTGAGCAACTCAAAGATGTTGCAAAGGCAAGACGATGGCTGCAGAAGGCCTCTGCTTATGGTGATTTGAGGGCGAAGCAGGTAGGTGTGATGGCAACTTTTGCATTTGGAATTATTGGGGAGTGGGTGACAAGTGATTAGCACAACTCTTTCTCAAACTCTCAAATGAAAGAGTTAAAGGCTGTTTATCACAGGTGTCAGGGAATAGATATTAATAGGTAACTTATCAAGTTGCCCCAAAGTCATCTCACCCAATTGAAAGTTATGTTTCCTGAAACCAGAGTTAAGTCACCCAAAATTTATGGTTAGTATGTTGGGTGAAATGTTATCAGGTGTAATACACAGAGCATGTATATGTTGTGTATATGGCAAAGAGCGTGTATATGTTTTGGTTCAATTTTATCCTTGGTTTAAATTTTATTTTCCTTTGTGTCAGAGTCATTATCATACATTACCATACCCCAAAACAAAGGAAAATAAAATCTAAACCAAGGATAAATTGGACTACGACATATATATCTGGTTCTTCAAAACCTCATGAGACAAAACAAGTGGGTCAAATGTGTAGAGGCCCTGCCAGGGTAAATTCCGACAAGCGACATGACCCAAAGAGTAGCGACAGAGTGTAAAATGAAATCGCGACAAGAGACAACCTGCCTCAGCCAAACTGCGACAGTGATGGCAAAGCCGAGAATAAGTGTCGGACAAAGAACGTTGGACTGGCTAATTTATCACCAGTCTGAATGCCAAGAAGAAGTAATTTTTTGATCAATTTTCCTTGAGCTTCTAGGAACGTCTGTTGTCAGTGAGCTTGTGTGGAGTCCCTCCTGTGAATTGTGTTAATTGTGAAGGGTGATGTATAGGTGTTCGATATGCGAAATGTTAACTGAGAAGTTGCAGAACTATAATGGTTTCTTTATATCGCATCACTTTTCCCCTTTTCTACAATTCCGACAAAGGCAAAGAATTTTTGTTCAATTTCCGACAGTGGTGTGAAGCATTTATAAACACCAACACGAGACGTTTTAAAATTCACACAAGGGACATGAGACANTTCTTTATATAACATCACTTTTTCCCTTTTTTACAAATCCAAAAAAAGAAAAAAATTTTTTTTCAAATTCCCGCAGGGGGGGGAAACATTTAAAAACACCCACCCGAGACGTTTTAAAAATCACACAAGGGGAAAGAGGACCCCCCCCCCCCCCCCTGGCAGGGCCTCTGTGTAATATATCTCATTCCTTAAGCAATAATGAAATGAAAGAAGCACAATAAATGAGTAATAATTATATCTTGTTCTTTTAGCTTTTATGTAGACAAAACAAGCATGATGAATGTGTAATAGGGATTTTAGGATGTCGTTGAACATGATAAAATTTTGCGCGATATAAGAAGCATTTCAGGCAACTTAACTAAGAATTTTAGGGAATATAGCTCTGGTTTCAGATTACACAACTGCAGGCAAGATGATTTTGGGGGGAATGGACTTTAAACCTGTTAATATAATCAGTCATCAGTTCGACATTTGAAGGGGTGCATGTGATGATTTTGATCAAGGCTGTGCTCTAACAAAAATTAAAGGGAGCCCAGAGCTTTGAACCTGTGAAATCTAGGGTGCCCAGCATAGTATTTTTATGAAAAAACTAAGATTTTCTGGTCAGGAGCAAAAGTAAGGTGCCAGGGGCCACCATGCTCTGCTGGAGCACAGCCCTGTTGATTGGTACTAAAAATCATTGCTCAAATTGCCTTAACTTTTTCATGCACATGCCATTTTTAATTGCTCAACAAATACTGCCTTGATTCATTTATTTCCTGTCAGTCCAAATATGTACAGTGGAACCTCTATTCACGGTAAATCCTAGGGGCCAAGGAAAGTGTACTCTAAATAGAAGTGTCTGAAAGGAGAGGTTCCACTGTACCAACGTTTTCTCAGTTTGTGTGGGTTCCCTGTGGATTCACTGACTTTATTGTCAATGGCCAAAGAAACTACTTTGGTTCTATACCAGTCGGTGGTTAAATTTAACTGCTCAAAGGCATGAAACTTGCTTACATGATTGTACAATCATGTCTTCCCCAATTATCTTGGGTTCATTCCTTGCCATCTATGAGTAATAATGGCCTCTTCCTTTTCCTGCCAAAGAAAACCCTAATATGGAGAAGGCATTGTTGGATTGGCCAATCATGCTGCAGTATGATGTCAAAGCGAAGTAGTGATTGATTTCTAGAAAGTTTTCGGGCTTGAAGTTTTTTTCACCGGAAGGTTTGAGTAGCCAACCAAATGCCAAGCGCATTTGTATCTGTTCGATAAATCAGTCAAATCACTCTATTTCCGTTTGTTTGTTGTGTTTGTTTTGTTCACGTGTTTTCATTTCGAGGACATTCGAAAACCGCTCTTTTCATGTTGAAGAAAAGGCAAGCATATGGCTAAGAGAGAAGGTAAAGGCATCAATGAGAAGGTACCGAAGAATATTTGTAAATTAGCTTGTACTGTATGCTGTCTGAGAAGAAAATTTCTTATGGTCTAGGTTGTAATGCTATTAGCAACATGTATTTTGTTCAGATACAAGTTTTGTTTCAATTCATAGTTTTATTTTTTTATTTTCAGCTTCTTGACGAATGTTTAAAGCAAAGTGTTGATACTAAACATACTGCATCAGAAGTATCTGAAGAGGCTTTCCGTCAAACATGTGATATCTTGAAGGAAAAAATGAAGCAAAGATCTGAGGCAAGACTGCATCCCTTTGCTATTTCTCAGCCAGTTCCTTTAACAGAGAAATTGCTCTCTGATTTTGGACAGTCTCCAACAGCAAGAATTTACCTCCAAGCACTAAAACAAGTGAAAGAAGGCTTTGAAGTTCTTCAGAAGAGTAACTTTACTAATGAAAGAGGAATTACTCTTATAGCTCATGGGTATTTGACAGAGAATTCTATACTACAAGCATTTCCTGCTGATGTTTATNCAGCCCTGTTGATTGGTACTAAAAATCATTGCTCAAATTGCCTTAACTTTTTCATGCACATGCCATTTTTAATTGCTCAACAAATACTGCCTTGATTCATTTATTTCCTGTCAGTCCAAATATGTACAGTGGAACCTCTATTCACGGTAAATCCTAGGGGCCAAGGAAAGTGTACTCTAAATAGAAGTGTCTGAAAGGAGAGGTTCCACTGTACCAACGTTTTCTCAGTTTGTGTGGGTTCCCTGTGGATTCACTGACTTTATTGTCAATGGCCAAAGAAACTACTTTGGTTCTATACCAGTCGGTGGTTAAATTTAACTGCTCAAAGGCATGAAACTTGCTTACATGATTGTACAATCATGTCTTCCCCAATTATCTTGGGTTCATTCCTTGCCATCTATGAGTAATAATGGCCTCTTCCTTTTCCTGCCAAAGAAAACCCTAATATGGAGAAGGCATTGTTGGATTGGCCAATCATGCTGCAGTATGATGTCAAAGCGAAGTAGTGATTGATTTCTAGAAAGTTTTCGGGCTTGAAGTTTTTTTCACCGGAAGGTTTGAGTAGCCAACCAAATGCCAAGCGCATTTGTATCTGTTCGATAAATCAGTCAAATCACTCTATTTCCGTTTGTTTGTTGTGTTTGTTTTGTTCACGTGTTTTCATTTCGAGGACATTCGAAAACCGCTCTTTTCATGTTGAAGAAAAGGCAAGCATATGGCTAAGAGAGAAGGTAAAGGCATCAATGAGAAGGTACCGAAGAATATTTGTAAATTAGCTTGTACTGTATGCTGTCTGAGAAGAAAATTTCTTATGGTCTAGGTTGTAATGCTATTAGCAACATGTATTTTGTTCAGATACAAGTTTTGTTTCAATTCATAGTTTTATTTTTTTATTTTCAGCTTCTTGACGAATGTTTAAAGCAAAGTGTTGATACTAAACATACTGCATCAGAAGTATCTGAAGAGGCTTTCCGTCAAACATGTGATATCTTGAAGGAAAAAATGAAGCAAAGATCTGAGGCAAGACTGCATCCCTTTGCTATTTCTCAGCCAGTTCCTTTAACAGAGAAATTGCTCTCTGATTTTGGACAGTCTCCAACAGCAAGAATTTACCTCCAAGCACTAAAACAAGTGAAAGAAGGCTTTGAAGTTCTTCAGAAGAGTAACTTTACTAATGAAAGAGGAATTACTCTTATAGCTCATGGGTATTTGACAGAGAATTCTATACTACAAGCATTTCCTGCTGATGTTTATATAATTCCAATACTGTCACAATTATTTCAGTTATGTGAGAAAACGTTGGAGAAAAACCCATATTTCTTTGAAGCCCTTGTTGTCTCATTTGCTTTGCAAGCTTATGAAAGAAAACTTTCTATGCAGGGATCTATTGGGGACATGAAGAAAATCATGTGTATAGATAACTTAATTCATTTTATCAAGAATGCTGAGCCAGATGGTGTTCCCTCACAAGAACCCTTCAATGTCAATAAGAACTATACTAGCTGGCTTCATCTTTTGTATTACTTCTTGGCAGCAATCTTTACTGCTGGAGGGGTCTATGCAGATGCAGCCGAGGCTTATGAGAATTCCCTTCAGTATTGCCCATCATATTACGAGTCCAAAAGAGGACTCGGCTATACATTACTGTTGCTGTATATTTCTAGATTACCGGTTAGTGAGGAGTTGAGGCAGGTGGTAAAATCCAGAGAAGAGTTGCCCAAGCAAACAATGAGTGAGAGAAAGATTTCAAAATATGATTCTTGGACAACTCAGCAACTGAAAGAAATGGCTGTAAAAGTGTTAAATGAGTATGTGGAAGAGGCCCCTTATTGCCACAAACCGTACCCACACGCTTACTATTATTTGGCAAAAATTTCTTTACTTGAGCAAAAACTAGCTGAATTCAGGAAATATTATGAACAAGGCCAGGATGCAGAAGAAAAGAGACTTCCTTTTTTTGAACCAGTTTCCCTGCCAATGAAAGATCTTATGACTCCTGTCTACCAACTATTTGTCAATGTACAGAAACCAACTGGGTGTAGCAACAGGTCTTGCATTCGGAAGGTCAAAGAAAGTGAGCTGAAGTCCTGTAGTCGATGTATGATGCAAAAATATTGTAGCAAGTAAGTACAGTTGTACATTGTTTTACATGTAATTTCCTCACAAAAAGGGGTGTGGAGCTCAAACTGTTTGTAATCTTTTGTTAAAGAATCTCTAGTGGTGAGAATGACATGCAGTCAAACCCTGTTAATACCGATACTGAGAGGTCCACAGAAAGTGTCCATATTAAGCGGGGTGAATTTAGAGAAAATTTAAAGGCTAGGGACAAGGCAAACAGTCTGTAATAATGTGGTGTCCATATAAAGCAGGTGTCTGTAAAGCGGGGTTCAACCGTACCAATAATGTCGTTGCCATAATATGTATTACATTAAGCTGAATAACACCTTTCGACTTGCATACATGTAGGTCTATCCTACCCTTTAAAACCCCTCAGTCACTAATCATTTGTTTTCATTAAATACTTGTATTCTTTTCACAATTTTCAGAGAATGCCAAAAAGCCGACTGGAAGAATCATAAAGCAACTTGCAAAACAACTTGTGATGCTGTAGAAGTTTTCAAGTTAAAGGGCTAATTACCTGAAATGTTTCTGTTGGTGAAGCAAATGACAAGAATGTCAGCCTCATTATTCTTTCTTTGAAAAGATTGTGGTTACCTGCAGGGGTTTTACCTACATTGCAGTGTTAACTATGATTCATTCATTCATTCATTTATGATACTATTTTCGGGAGTGATGCTCTCCCTCCAACTTGGCATTGAAAGTAACAGAGAGTTGGAGTGAACTGATTTCAAGGGAGAGGTTCTTTTTTTTCTTCCAAGATAGAGGCCACTATCTTAGTACCTCTGAGTGTCCATTAAAAAAAGCCTGACGGGGGGGGGGGGGTTGGGGCTTCAACTTGTTTGGTTTAAGTTGCTCAAGACTAAGTTCAAATACACAGTAATTCAGAGGGCAGCTACTTGTCACTTGTAGAATAAATGACAATTTCTTTACTTATTAATAACTAAAAATAAGTGACTCGTGTACTGTTGAAGACAAGACAGTGAATATGAGATTGTTCATGTCTCAGTTTTTGCATAATGTAATGAGCGGTGAGTTACAGTACCATATGAAGTGGTTAAAATTTCTGTCAGCTCACTTTTCTTTTTGAATTGAGTATAAATCGATTGAAGTGGATTTTATAGAGATATTACAAATAATCGGACCAAATATAGAGAAGTTGTACTATAAAATCACTGCTTATTATACATGTAAGAATGCAGGCCTTGATGTTTGATGGTTCTGTTAAGAACTCATTNGTTTTTTTATTTATTATCATTTTTGGGGGGGTTGCCCCCCCCCGCCAGTGGGGGTTAAAAAAAAAAAGGGGGGGGGGGGAATGTTTTTAGAGGGGGGGTTTTTTTTTTTTTTTCCAAAGAAGGGCCCCCTTTTTTGGGCGCTTGGAGTTGCCAAAAAAAAAACCCTGGGGGGGGGGGGGGGGGTTGGGACTTCAACTTGTCTGGTTTAAGTTGCTCAAGACTAAGTTCAAATACACAGTAATTCAGAGGGCAGCTACTTGTCACTTGTAGAATAAATGACAATTTCTTTACTTATTAATAACTAAAAATAAGTGACTCGTGTACTGTTGAAGACAAGACAGTGAATATGAGATTGTTCATGTCTCAGTTTTTGCATAATGTAATGAGCGGTGAGTTACAGTACCATATGAAGTGGTTAAAATTTCTGTCAGCTCACTTTTCTTTTTGAATTGAGTATAAATCGATTGAAGTGGATTTTATAGAGATATTACAAATAATCGGACCAAATATAGAGAAGTTGTACTATAAAATCACTGCTTATTATACATGTAAGAATGCAGGCCTTGATGTTTGATGGTTCTGTTAAGAACTCATTTTTCTTTCAAGTTGGTTAAGAATACGGCCTTGGCAGATAACACCCTTCTTGATCTCTATAATTGTTCATGCCCCAGTTGTTCAAAAGTTGGATAGCGCTATCCACCGGATAAATCTCAATCCAGCAGATTATGCTTTGGTTTCCCTAAAACTTATCCACTGGATAGCGATTTATCTGGTGGATAGTGCTATCCAACATTTGTACAACTAGGGCCAGATGATTACTCAGCCTCATTCAATAATTGTTAATTATTAATCAATAAAAATATTTCTCCGTTTCTGATTGGCTAAAAGCGCACGCATAATTCACCATAACCAGCTACTATTGACCAAATTTGTAAGAATTTTGAGATTAATCAGCCGATGACATCAAAAGTGCAGCACATTTGCAGGTTAATGCACCGTCAACCGAGAAGACCTGGGGACGAGGTTGAGTTGTTTTGGTTGTGAAAAGAAAAATGGCCGAACAGTTTGCGGAACATTTTACTCGTTTCACAATGAACTATTGTCTACAGACATAGCAAGAAGACAACTTGACGGACAACATCTGCTATTTGGAGTATATTTGCAGACCTGAACAGCCCTTTATCTTCTAAATATGCACTATCAAGGTGAACTTATCATCGACAAAGGTAAGCATACTTTAGGTTATTTTTAAACTAGGATTTATTTTGAATGAATAATAAGCAATTAATGAATTCGGCTTTCGTAGGATATAAAGAGCAATGCGGATCTCAGAGATCCACCTTGGCCGATAACACCCTCCTCGATCTGCATAATTCATATCCTACTCAACCTCATTTATTTATTGCTAAGTATATAATGGTAATTGAACTGAGTGGAGTGCAATTTGGTCTGAAATCATACGCATGATTTTAAAATCGAGTTTGATTTGAAATCACAAGTATGATTTTAGACCAAAATTGCATGGCATGAAGTTCAATTACCACTTTACTACAACCATTTTGAAATCGCAGAATTCATTCTGATTCAGAAGTGATTTAGAGCAAAAAATAGTGTGACTCATGGATAAATCACACTGCTGAGAGCCAATCAGATTTTAGAGATCTCGAATCACTATAGTGATCTCAAAATGGATCCTATAAAATTCTTATATTAGTATAATTTGGACTTACAAAAAAAACTGTGAACACCAGAAATATTCACGGAATGTTATTGTGTTGCGAGGAAATAGCCAATAAGGCATGAGAAAACCAAACCGCAAACAGCAACGGTAATTAGTTTGTAGTTTTGAAGTTTGCTTGGGTGTCCTGAACATTATTGTGATTGGTCACCACACAATCAACATTCCTGAAATTTTTCATGTGTTCACGGTTTTCTTAGTTTCACAGTAATAGTAATATATTATTTATGTAATAAGTAAATAAATCTTATTCTATGATATTATATTATTTATTTTTTTTGTATAGTAATTTGAATAGGCTCAGGTTATAAGCAGTATAATTTAGTAATTTATTACAATATTATTTATTAAGTTAAATGATTGTTATTTTACAAAATGTTAAATAAACTAGCAGGAGTGTTTATCAAGCTAAAGGCACAAGACACAGTGGAGTGTTTAAGGCTTGATAGATCACACTGTGAGTATCTTGAATGGCTTCAAACACTTCTGTTGTAGCTTCGTTCATTTTTGTTAGAATAATATTGAAGGTTTGGATTACTTTGACCAAAAACGTTCGAAGGTAGTCACTCGTGCACTACAACCATCGTTTTGGCATTGGAATGTTTCTTATTTTTGCCCTGCTAAGTTCCTGGAAATCGCTTTATTACACATGGCCTTTATTTCCAAGCGGTTTTCGTGCAAAGCATGGGGTTGCCTAAGGAGGTTTTGTTTGTCTCTCTTTGATTTCTTCTTCACTTTTTTTGTGGAAGATCTTACTTCCATCATTTATGAAAAAGGAGGAAATAAACGAGGGGAAATGTGGCTTTGGAGGTGGGTGTCAGGCAGAAAGACGAAGACTGGAAGGAAGCATTTTTACTCCTCAAACCCAGGTTAGATGGTGAACACATTTACGAACTAGGTAACATGAAAAGGTAAGACTACAAAAACTTCATTTAATTAAATCTTTATTTACGTATGTATATCTCAATGCACTCAGCAACAAGTTACAGTCAAGAAATTAACCAATAAAGCTTTTTTTTTTTTTAAGAGGAACGTTTTTTTGACTAACTGAACCGACTATTTAACGAATAAAAAGTCAACTTAGTTATTAAGTTGACTTGGATCAATTAAAACCGGTTGCAGTCCATCAGACAATAGAACTTACAATACTATTGGTTGGAGAAATTATCTGTGCTAAAGGCCAAAACATGTATATAAGTGTTACAAAACACCTCGGTAGTTTATAATATACTCGAATTGTAACTGAAAGAGCCAGTTTCTGGCTCGCACATGGTTTACTTCTATACATGATTTGGACTTCATGTGTTAATGACGGTGCCTCGTTTCGTCACTGAGTGTACTTACTTTACAAGCTGAGGAAAGTGCAACTCGGGATCTCAAAGCAAAGAGGTCTTTTATATAGCAATGGCTAGTCAATAACCACAAGAATACAGGGAATAACCACTCAGTTTTTCAGTTTTCCGCAGCGATCGGCCTTCAATTTTGCCAAACAAAAAAAAAAAAAAGAAAAGGACCATTTAATTGCTGCATATTTTAAAGCTCTATGCTTGAGCCTCTGAAAAATGCCTGGTTATCCCCAGTTTTCTTAGCCTGCGGACACAGACGTATTTCCTGTCGTTGCTTCTCTCCACCCGAAAAGTAACTTGAGTTAATTTTCGGGTGGAGAGAAGTGACGACCGGAAATACGCCTGTGTCCGCAGGCTACAGTTTTCTAAGCCAAAAACATTCAATAGCCCAGAACTACTTCTTTATACATGTGTCTGGTATTTTTTTGGCCGAACAATATCGGTTACAGTCATTACAAAACCTGACTGCAAGAGAGTGCTATTAAACCAGTAAGGCGACTTTAAAACCAGGCTCTCAAAAACGACGGAGTGAAACTAAGTTTTTACTATTCCCATAATGGCGATGTGCTGCAATTGTTAAAAGAAGGAGAACTCGATTGACTGCGTAAATACAACAATGATTACAGCCACCATTATATCCGGCGTAAGCCGTCTATCGCAACGTTTACATGCTTGTTGTCTAGTAATGATGTAGGTGGTCAGCGAATTAAATGTGTTTTCTTAAATCGAGCCAATTGAAACCAAAACTAATAAATATAAGTTATCAAATAATAAGTATTTAAGTATCCTAAAGAATACGTAACAGTTACTTTAAATTTTCTACAGCTGAATATATTATACCCAAGCTTACTAACGTAGCGATTATAAGAGCATGTTCTCTGAATAGTTTTACATGCTTAATTTTGTGGTTATCTACTAAGTAACTGCATAATACTAATTTTATCTCTTTGTTGGAGGTGAATGTTACTTTTTCCTTTATTATCGAGGTCAGCTCCTAGGTAAACCTTTTCTGTACTTTTCAGAGAGAAAAGAGGTTGTCTCAGAAAGGTGCTTTTCAAGTTGTTACGTTTCTTTGCGAAAAAGGGATGACCGGCGATTTTTCCAAGTTCATCATTTATATTTAATCACCAAAAATGGGAAAAATAATTCATTCCAAACTTAAAACTTTTAATCTCGTTGCAGCCATTAATTGCTTTCTGCAAAATTCGTTTTGATTTGTCCGAAGAAGTATAGCAGTCTTGGGGTTGGTCCCTATAAGAGCTTGCCTACGGGCGTTCAAAATTGGAAGAAGAGGGGTTCTATCTCTTTCCTATTCTAGTGCTTTCATTCCACTCATCAATTCATTGCCTTGCGTTATATTCAAGACTAAGCACTGCAGCTAGAGGTGAAGGATAAAAACTAGGGTTAACGTACTACGAGAGGTAGGGGATACAATGATGATAAGAGGTAATCCTTTCAGACGTAGAGCACCAAATTACATCACAACAGTAGTTATAATTGCATAGCTCTCCTCTGCACACTTAACGCTTGGCCTGCAACCCTGTAGCTACACATGCCTGCATCCAGTTTATCGGGGCAACCGCTTCCCTTTGATTTAGCTCCGCCAACTGGGGCTAACCGCATACAACTAGGAAATGCTTTTTTGTCTTCGTCTTCACCGCTTCTGCATCAAAAACACCTGATGCTTTATCTTGAGATTCGGCAACGTTTCTGCATTTTGCTAGGACAAAACCTATCTCCTTTGAACGCGACTCAGGGCTTTCCTTTGAGTATACAAGAAGATACCCCTCTTCTTCTCGGCAGTCTTCATCAAATAGACTCCACTTTTACTTTGACATGGAGCTCATCATATTGTTTTGCACTGACCATATTTAAAGAATAGCTATATGTCCTGATGCAATTACCATTCTTGATAAGGAGCAAGATGATCAAGAAAAACTGTCAATTTTTCTTCTCTCTTAGCGAACGTGGCCCAGAAAAAAACTTTTTTGCTTGTAAATTTGTTTAACATCCCAAGAACTCCGCATTCCATTATCACGCTAAAGATTTCCGGACTTTGGATTGTATAATCTAGTGTAAGGCTTTTGTCGCACACAACCAGCAATTGCAACGGGTGGCTGTTAAGATTCTGAGTTTGAATCTTGACGATGAATTTTTCGGTACCGTCACACTTGGGTTTAGGTCCTGTTCCAATGCCTTTCAAATGGGTCCCAAATGTTCGAACTGGTTTTTTTCCTGGATCCACTTGTGGAAAAGTACTGACTGTTACAGAATAACGACTTCTCAAGGCAAAACATAATGTCTCATGTGTGGCCAAATGTTTTTCTCTGCATTCTCTGCTGCAATACGAGGCAATTCGACAAGAAGGACACTTCCTGAGGTGCCTTACTTCACTTCGTGAGCGACGACAAAAAGTGCAACCACTGTAAAACCGCTCGATTACCTCTTTGGGGTGATACATACCTTCTTCGTTGTTATATTTCTTGTTTCGGACTAGGATGGGTGGGTTGGTATAAAACTGTTTTTCCCCAGGAGGAAGACCCAGAAAAGACGAGTCTTTCTCAAGTAAAGTAGTATCAATGGGAATACTACCCTGTTGATACTCTAGCCACGGACCACCATGGTCTCGCACTGTGTTTGATTCCAAATGAACCCGTGCGGAATAATTAACACCAATGAAAATCCCGCCACATTTGTTACCAGAAATGATATTTCCTTTTATCACAGCTGAAGTTCGCGATTTTGCCAAGATTCCCCAGAATCCATTCTCGAATATCTTGTTATCTCTGATCACAAGGTGAGAATTTCTATCCAGCGAAAGACCAAAGGGCCTATTGTGGTGTACATCATTTTCGGATATTTCTATTGTATTCTCGTTGCTACAGGCATAGATTCCCTCCCTTGCATTTTCGAATATCTTGTTCCCAGTGATAAGGCATTCTCCTGCATTCGGACCGATAAGGACACCATGGAAACCACTATTAAATATCTTGTTTTGAGAGGCAGAAAGATTTCCACCTTCTCTTGCCTCTAGACCAGCTTGGTGGTTCTTGTACACCTCACATTTAATGACAGCCATGCGAGAGCCCTTGCCAGCGACTAGAGCGCCACCACCGCCACAGTGATGAATTGCACACTCTTCAATGAGAGCAAAGCTTTCATCAAAAACTTGAACTCCAGGATAACCGCAAATACCAGACCTCAATCCTGAAAATCCAAACTTACCAGTGCGATCACAAGCAGGTTTTCCTAAAGAGACCGCTATACATCCTTCACCACCATTGCATTCTGGAAAGTCCTCACAACTAGTTGAACCTCCTGAAATTTGACAATGGTTCAAATGAATAGCCGATTCTTTGCCTTTGCAAGCTAGGCCAATGCTTCCTTTAGGGAACACAATGTTCTCAAAATAACACTTAGCAGAGGAAATAAGAAAGCATTCTGTACAACTTAAGACGACTTCTTTCCCAAGACCTACAATTTGGAAATCAGTGAAGATAACGAAGCGCTTTAAATTATAAACACCTTCCTTCAGGAGCAGAGTACCTTGTGCCGTCATTAAAGCAAACGTCAACTGCGCTTCATTATCTATTACTCTGAACGGCGCTTTTACTCGTGGAAACTTTTCCCAAAACCCTTTCTCGTTGCCAAGACTGGGATCATTTTGGATAGCTAGTGCCAGTGCAGCCAACTTTTGTCCTTCAAGGTGAGATGATCCATTTTCAACAAGTTTTTGGAGAGCCCAAGCCTTGCGTTGCAATGCCTTGCTGAAAAGGGGACGTAAAAAGAGGCACTTTTCACAGTCATCTAAAGCTTGTTGTGGCTGGCCAAGTTTCAAATAGCAGAGAGCGCGGTTGGCGAAGAGTCGATGGTCATGGGAAGTCAAACCAATGGCGCTGGAGTAAAGATTAATCGCCTCTTCGTATCTTTCATTTTTTACTGCAAAATTTCCTTGCCCTCTGAGCTCGTCAACCATTTCCTCCCTTTCTTTTTTAACAGAATTTGCTTCATCTTCGGGATCGCCGTCCGAGGCCGGTTGTCTCATGCAGTGGGATATCAGCTTGCAGTCCCTGTCCTTTAATGGGATATCAATAAAATAGCTGGGCAGTTTTGCGCTGTAGTCTTCTGTGGAATTCGTTAGGTTCACTAGGAATTCGAGTTTAAGTTTCTGTACTTTCTGAGCTTTGACTTTCTCTTGAGACACACTGAGAAAGATTCCAGCTTCGTTAAAAACACGCACGGTTTCCTCATTATAGAGCAAAGTATGGGCTACTGCTGTATGTTTCACTGAAAAGTTGGACAAATGCTCCTGCAAATAGGTAGCATGCGAGGCCAATTTAGCCCATAACTGCAACGAAGGGGGATTCTCGACACTAAAAACAGCATCTTCGACGAAACTTTCGCACACTTCAGCGGGCGACCGAGTATTTTTCAGTGCGTGGTGAAGGACCCGTACTGCACGTGAGAGAACATTGAACTGAGTTTGTTCTTTTTCTAGCTCACTTCGAATCACTTCTTGCACTAAACGATGAACACTGAAAGAGTCCGTACCGTATCTCTGAAACAGAGAAAACTTAGTTAGAAGAGACACTATTTCAGCCTCATCCCACATACCATTATCCTCCACAGAACTGCCTTCCTCCAGTAGCCCTTCATTGATCAATTCGTATGGAATGTCATCTGGGCCATAAAAAGCAGAAACTTGCATAAACAGAGTGGGAGCTTCTCCAAGTTCCATCTCTACTGAGATGCGACTGATGTGAACGAAATTCAACATCCATGTTGTGTGGACAGCTAGCCGCTCGGAAGAGGTGTTTTCCACAAAATTCCTGGCTTTTGTCTTTTTCAAGAGACGCACCTTCTGCTTGTTGTATTTCTTCACATACTCTTTTATGGACTGTTTAACATTTCGTATATAGGCCCCAGCTTGATCAAGAGCTAGAGGCAGTCCTCCAAGTTCTCTAACCAGTTGACGTAAGTCGTCGTCTTCTCCCTCACCTGTTCGGCCAGTTCGCAGCCGAAGGAACTGAATGCCTTCTTCTTCTGTTAAGCATTTCAAGTCAATGCAACACTGCTCGTCAATTCCTGTTGCTTCTCCAATTTGTGAAACTTCCCTTCTTGTTGTTATGATAATGTGACCACGAGCCATATATTTCCAGTTACCAGTAAGCAGCTTACGCATTTCTGGGGACATTTCTAACTCGTCAAGATTATCGACAACTAAACACCACAGGTTTTCGCGTTTCCTGAGCCAATCAAGGGTTCTCGACAAGGAGTTATGAAAATCGTTTTCGAACGTTCCAATTTGAAGCGCCATCTCATTGACGGACCTTTGAAAAAACTTATCTTCTCCCGAAATCCAGAAAATACCCCCTGGATATTTTTCCTGATGTTGCCAGAGAAACTCTACAGCAAGAGAAGTTTTCCCAACACCACCGAGACCACAAACAGCTGAGTGAATACAACCATTCGGGGTATTTTTTAGTTGCACTGCAATTGCCTCTAGTTCCCTATCGCGACCACAAAAGATATTATTGTGGCTAGGTACTTGAAAAATCTGAATATGTGCTGTCTTAAAACTCTTTTTCTCTAGTTCTTCAACCCTTGCTTCCAAACGACTTTGCCCCTTTTTTAAATTTCTTATGTCTGCAGTAACAGACGATACAGTGGTCACTAAATTACTTTGCTTGTCCTTTACCCGACAAATGTCCCTCTCATTAACATCTACACGTTGGTCTACTTCTGCTAAATCGCTTAAAATATCTGCCATTGTATCTGATAAAGCTGCCTCTTTTTCTAACCGCTCCTTTCGTTCTGCTTCGAGATTTCTTTCAATCTGAGTTATTCGCCTGTCAAAGTTATCAATTTCGTCTCTGATAGTTTGAAGGGCAGCTCTTATCTTGTTGGCTTCATCAGTACTGGATTGCCTTATATTGTCTACATCTTTTTGTAGGTTGCTAACTTCAACACTGATAAGCTTCATCAAATCTTTATCCACAGGGCAGCCCAAACATAGTTGCAAACCTATAAATCAAGATTTCCATAATCAATAAGTCACTAAACAAGTGAAGAAATGCTTAAGTCCCCGAGGAAGAACTTGAGGTAATTTATCGATAATTTAGAATACATAGATACGTTCTACTATTGAGCAAAAAAGCATAAAATAAAAAAAAAATAAGAGCCAAATTTTATAGCTTTCTTGTAGGTAGATGAACACGCAATTTTTATAACTGAAATTGGACAACACGTAAACGATCCTTTTCTTAGACTTAATTAGTATAACAGATCCCCGTTTTTGTTTTTCCTGCTCACATCTCTTTGCACCGTTCCCACAATCTGGACGCCTGGAACAGATTATCTAAAAGAGAGAAGTCCAGGGAGACTTCCCTTTCTTTCTACAAAGCAAATGTGCGAATGTCACATCAATTGAAACTGAGTTTAACCAACTTCTTAGCATATTACTGTAGGGGAAAGTACTCACCCTTTGTTTCCCAGCCATGCAGTTTATCTAGTTCTTTGTCTTCATCGGCCTTTGGCAGCCCGAGTGAACGAACCATGGTCTCCATAAGTTGAAAACTGTTCTGGAAATCCATGTCAGTCCAGTGGTCAAAGTTGCAGTGTCCCCACTCATTTCTTACTTTAGAGCGCACATCCTTGGCATTGGTTTGGATACGAGTGTGAAAAACAGACGCCCCTTCCAGAATCGCCAGTACTGCTGATAGGTCACATGTGTTACCAAATCCTGCAAATTGATACATTTTTGCGTCAAACTTGCCTCTGATTTCCCAACTGAGCAATATTTTTCATATTTTGCGTAGCACATAACAAGTTTGCGTGCAACGCAGAAAATATTTTTTCAGAGAACAGGCAATAGTTTTAAGCACAAATGACTATGAGAGTTCAAAAACGTCTGGATATCAAAGTATGACTCTGTCTTACAGCTGGCCTCGTATTAAAAATATGGCCCTCACTTTGCCAATTGGACTGAGCGAAAACTGTGACTGTGATACATTCAGACTGGCATTGGCATTAAGTTTAATGCCCAAGTGTCTGAGGGAAATGTCTACCTTAATAAATAATTAAATAATTAAATGTAAGGATAGGACAAAATCCGAGTGGCTGGAGAAAAACCTTTTGTAGCAAAGGCAAGAACTAACAACAAACTCAATACCACATTAAGGCGCTGACGCCGGGACGAGAGGTCAGGCCACATTGTTAGGAGGTTATTAAGTGCTCTTCCCACTGCACCACCCTTGCTCTCAGCGACCCCCTCCTCCTCCTTTAAGAAAAAAAAAACTGACTAACTGAGTGCAACTCTGACTACAACAACTGAGTGCTATAGCTGACCGTTTTATGTGTCCATTAAGAGACAGTTGACTGTATTCCCAAAGAGCAATCTGGTTCTCCCTGTACTGGTATAGTGCATGAAAATGTGCTTCCAGGGAGACGATTAGGGAAAATTAACGTTTTCAGTTTTAATACCAATACCTGTAAACTTGGCCATGTGTGGCTCGAGATAAAGTTTAGCCAAGTCTTCAGCTGTTCCAACTTTGTAATCATATGAACGCACTTTTTTCTTAAAATTCCCCCAGTTGTTGTTGATGCTTCCATAATTCAGTTGAGATCCTCCATCACGAGTCAAATGACCTCCATAGACTTGAGTGTCAATTCCATGTGTACCCTTCAGGGATGCGTAGTGTTTGTGCATTTCGTTACCCACAAAATCACGCAGGACTGGCAACAGAAGCCTGTTCATGCAAATCCCGATCACGACCCATCTCGTTTGGTTCTCTTCGAGATTGAAGCTGCGGACTGAAATAAAATTGCACTGAAAGTAAGAGAAGTAAATTTGTGGTACAGCCACCAAACAAAAAAAGAAACACCCCCCCCCCGGATCTGTTTGGCCAAGCCACTGGGACAGTCACTCCACGTAGACAAGGTACAGCTCATGGGCAGCCTTAATATAATATTATAATAATAACTAGTATACTTGTTATCATGATCCAGCAATTTAAGTTGCTGATAATCAGGCCAGAACTGCCGCCACTGTGGTTAAATGGTCGACCACAAGCCTGACCATACTATCCAACTTGAATTGAACAGCAAATGCTTTATGATTTTCATGTATGTGTATATTGAGCCTTGCTCTCTGGCAGCTACGTCAGGTCTGCTACCTCGGGTCTGCTACTATGTGCTCATGGAGGTAAAACATACTTAATTCTTATAACTCCCCAAACCAGTAAGACGTTCAATTCAGATTCAATTGTTTAGCCAAAGATAAGCAGTAGAAAGTAGCAGGAAGAACTTCCACTCTACAAACAGTGTAAAATGTTGGTCATTTGAGGTGCGAGCTTAGACTCGGTCAGCCTCTTACACAGACGTCCCTTTAGCTTGTCACCCAATGATTCCTCCAGAAATGGGCGATGTCCATTAGGGAGGATCGTGTGACAAGACAAAAAATACCTGTCTAGGTGTGCAGTGGGTCAAAGTTGCTGTATAGGGCAGTTTTTAACTTGTGGATTACGCGTAGCTTAAGGAACAAGTTATTGTGGGCACTGCGATATGCAAATTTGTCACTCAGATGTAGACACCTTTCGTAAATCAGTCGGCTCCACACGAAAGCGCCCGATATCAAAACGACAACTGTCGTAGATTGTTCCCATTCCGCGATCGCGATGTGCTGATTTTGTACATATAGAGGATTATGAACTTTTGAAGCTTTTTGACTCGTCCAGGCGATAAACATGACGAAAAGATCAGCAATTGCTCTTCGACTCCCAAGCGAAGCTGGTCCAAGCTCACGATTCGGCCGTGAGTCTCAGGATGTTTTAACTTTTCTCACGACAAGACTCCCAATCTCATGGTTTTTAGTGAAATATCATTCTGAAATGAAATGTTTCTTTGTTCAATAAGAACGGAAATGTTTACTGTTGCTGAATCGTAAGTGATTCTCCTCATGTAAACGCCGAGAATCGCAAGCTGCAAGAGACTTCTCGACGGTTTTGCGAGACATTTGTCGGCCATATGCTCTTCAAAGGCGACGAAATGAGTTAAATTACAGCTTTAACCGTCAAAAAATGCTTGTTTTCCTCAAATATATCTTTCAATTCTTCATAAATAACACTCTACCGGCTTCAAACGGCGTCAACCGGCAGAATTTCATGGGCAAAACTCTCGAACCTGATTAATTTAACATACGTCACTATCGTTAGCTCTCGTTGTTCACTAGATAACGCGTCTACTCTACACCTCGGTGGTCCAGGGTTCGACTCTCGCCGCTGGATCATTTCTTTTCGTTTTTTTTGTCCTTTTGTTTTGTTTTCATCTGTTTTTTTTTTTCGTAAAACAAATTTTCATTTTTTGATAGACGTAAAATATACCGGTAGACTAATTGCAGGTTCATTATCAACTTTTACTTCTAACATATAGTAATTAATAATCCACAAGTTAGCCTTAGGCCCCCTTTGATTTCAGTTGCATCATCGTTATTACTTTTTTCCCCCCCGAAATGCAAGAGTTCGAAAAGCGAAAGTGACGAGGCTCCTTACTCTCGGAATTTAACGGTATAGAAATTCAATTTTAAAACATCACCTTATACTCAGAACGCAAACCTTTTTTGGCAAATGTTCTTGTTGTAATGTGCAGTGTTCAGATAAGAAACAGATCGACGGCATGATTATGACTATGGAAGTTACCTTGTGTCACTGTTGAAAAATTTGAAAGGGGGGCAAACGCGTCTCAAGAGCTTTTCCCAATTTATTGTAAGCCAAAAGTACTAGTCGTCAAAGGATTTTTTTGGACCCACCTTCACTTTTTAATAAGTGTTTTCGGTAAGCTTTGTACTCCTCTTCACTGATATTCACCGTAAGTTGAACTGAATCAAGACCCAACTCTTTGAGAACGTCTTCTGTCACAAGGTACCTTTGTGCAACTTTGTTGAGATCGCCCGTGCAATAGTCTTCCCAGAGTCCATCAAGAATACGCAGCGAGCTACACCGCACTGTGATTATCAAGCTTCCAGTCTTGACATCAACAAGAATTAGTTTGCGCACCCTTTCCATATACTGAAGAAAACCATTTAATTCCTCTCGATTTGAGGGGTTAATGGTCTCAAAATATTTAGTTGCAATAAGATTGAGAACCTCTTGTGAAGAGGGAATTCTTCTATCCATGGCATTTTCCCCCCGATTAACATTTAGGGGAGATGGAGCGTCTACTTGTTCAGGGACGTTACAGTCAAATCGAAGATCAAGGCTTTCTCCTGAAAACACAGAATAAGTAAGTAAGTTCATAGTTTGTAAGTAAGTAAAAATTAACTAGTAAAGTAATTAATTAGTTTCTTATGAAAAGGTAGTTCAATTTCATAAATTTCGATTCAAGAGTGACAACTTGGTCAGCCTTTTTTTTTCCGTATACTATCGCAAGCATTGAGCAGGTCAATTGAAGTAGCCTTGAGCTCAAGAATCTCTGGCATGCAATAACGGTTTGAGGTCGAAAGAATGGACATTAAGCGTATCCCTAATTTTAGTAAAACTTAAATTAGCCTTCACAAAAATAAACACGCATTCTCTTAATTAAAACAAGTGTTTGTTTCCTACAGTGCGGTTGGAGTCATGTTAAAGTATTAGTTTCCTAGTCTACACACAACAAACTTAAATAATTTCAAAGCTAATTGATTGTTTTTACCATAGTTACTTGCATCTCCCTGCTGGTACGGTTGTCTTGGAGGTAGGATACCACTGAGAGATAGCGGACGTCTCTCTATCGAACCTGAATGTCAACCAATAATATCATAAAGATTATAGTTGTTCCTTGTGCACTACAATTTTTTTTTGCATGGGTATGGGGACTGACCATTAGTAAAGCGATGTCTAAAAAAAAAAAATTCGGGCAAACTCATTCCTAACTTCCCACGCGGACGTTTTTAGGGGTTCCTCAACCACTAAAAACGTCTGCGTGGGAGGCTAACTCATTCCAGGAAAAAACTGAACAAAGTAAACCCGAGGTCCTCTCTGGCAAAACCGAGATCAATCATTCAGTTAATTGAAGAAAGTGATCCCGGCATATCCAACTCGCCCCCATGTTGTCTTAAAGGGGCTAGTGTATGTTGAGATTAGCAAGAAAGTAGGGTCTCCAGTATGCAAGTGAAGGGGATGGTCGAAGGATTTACCATCACGGGGTCTAAGTGGGTAGAAAAAGTGAGCAGGTATTTTTTTGTTTGTTCGGATTTAAGTAGGTATTTTCGAGGAGTTTTCAAACAGTCTGAAAATTTGTGGTCGTTCCCGCATATCCTGGCCGCGTAGCATCAAACTTGTTTTGCGGTTGTTATCGAAATTAAACCCAACCCAATAAATATTCTATAAAACTCTGAAACCCTTTAATTCAATTAGTTGATTGAAGTCATCTATCGTGTTGATCGTCTGGCTTTAGAGTCACAGAAAATCCTGTTTTCGCGCGAAAGCTCACCTGGTATTTTATTCGTGTTTATATAATAAAATGTTTTATTTACACAATACCAAATTATACGGGTGTACCACTTTTTTACCAGCATAATATTACAGAGGATAACGGCTTTACCCAACTTTTTAAACTGACCTTCTAGTATGATATTTCTCATCCTTTCTACAAGTTTATCACACTGTTCCTCCCAGCTGTACTTTTCTGCATATGCTATACGAACAACTTTAGACTCCCCAAGTCGCATCTCCCTGTCTTTATGACGAACAACTTTGATTGCACTGGCCCATTCTTTAGGATCGTCTGACTCTACCACACAGCTCGAAGCAAAAGGAACTTTCTTCAAAGCCTCTCCAAAACCAGAGTTCCCACTGACCAGCACAGGCAGACCAGCAGATAAAGCCTCAAGGGCAGCTAGTCCAAATCCTTCAGTTCGAGATGGCATTATAGCAAGATCCACTTCACAAAATAGGTCAGCTAGCTTCTTCCTGCTTTCATTAAAACAACGCACCCTGAGTTGACTAGGATCAATTCCTTGCTCTACTAATTTTTTTGCTACATTCTCTTCTTCTCCCCGTGTTGCTCCAACAAAAAAAAGTTTGTATGTCATGTCTTTCAACTCAGCAATGGCTTTGGCAGCAATGTCATAACCTTTCAGCTGAAAATCTTCATTGTCACCGCGTCCAAAGACCAAAACATTGAAAGAGTTTCTTTCTTCAGTGGCCTGCTTTACATCTGCAAACTCGGAGAAAATGCCTGGGGTAAGATTGAGAACATCTTGATCTTTTCCACAAGGACGAAGGTAACCTGAAAAAGCTTCAGCCAGCTTGGGTCCAACACTTACAACTTGATCAGCCAATTTACAGAGTTCAACCTCCACTTGGTGCTTTTTCTCACCTTTGGAAACGCGTTCTTCATATCCTTTGTACATTCCAAGTTCCTCTGGAGCGGTATGGACGACCTGAATCCACTTGCAGTGATGATGTCGTTTGATAATCTGCACTTGCCGACCAAGAACAGCCCCATGTCCTATTACAAAGTCTACAGCATGGTCTTCCGGCAGACAAGACAACCAGAGATCAGGTTCTAAACCTAGCATTTCCTCTGCTTCAATGAGACTGACAGTGTGATCATTAGCAACTCGCTTATCATCTTCACTACACTGAGGAAGATATACACTGACCTCCACGCTGGGGTGTTTTGCCAACTGAATGGCCAGCTCACGGTTGATGGTTGACAAGCCTCCTTTCGTTGATTTCCATTCACTGCTTAACAGAGTTACCCTCAATTTCCTGAAGGAATCGTAAGCTGAATTGCTGTCATGGTCACCCTGTGATGTAGAGGCTATGCTAGGAAAGGACGGCAAATCCTAAAGAAGGGTAGGATAAATCAAAATGTAAAACTAAAGCTCGTTCTTTACTACTGTTCCGAGTCCAACAAACAGTACAGCTGCTACAAACGTCACTTCCTCCTAATGTTAAGGATCTGTACATTTCAGACAGCACTGGACTTCAATGTGTCACATCTTTGGGAGAAGGGAGACAAAGAAGACAGCAGGTGAATAGTGTAAAAAAATATGTACTCAACTAAAAGTGTATCTTAACATCCATTTTTGCAACTGCTTTGACTGATTACCACTGAAAGGTGTGGATGATGCTTTTTGAACTGGGAGGATAGAGATTATATAATTGTGAAGTACAGTTTCTCGTCTTAAGGGATCAAACCTTGACCAGGCTCCCCTGATCCAAAGACTGACACGACCACCAACCCTTTAAACCTCAACTTATACATGTATAATAAGCATTTTAAAATTGTTCGGAATAATTAATTAGTAATTAACAATCCAGTCTCAAAACTTAAGGATAGTAATAGCGGAGGCTGCGTCTGCGCTGTGGAGCCTTCATTTCTAAAGAAATTGGAAACTTATCAATGAGAGAAAATTTTGCTTTGACGTCAGTAACGTACGTTACCCCAGTAAAAATCTTGAAACTTCTTGTTTTTTGACGTAGAACAACTCTACAGAAAAATCAATCTAGTCTCAGACTGGTATTTTGACAGGTAAATTCAGGCGTAAAAACTCATCACCGAAACAGGTGGGTGAACTCTCTTTAGCTTGTATGGTTTATTTTCCCAAAGAAGGTCTCAGGGGAATTCGCCCCTTCCATAAATTATGCTGACATATGCATGTACATAAACACTGCTGCAAAACGTCTACGCATGCGCCAGGTTGAGCATTTCCGGTCTCTTTTTCAGTCACACTTTCCAGTCAGATCAAAGTCTCCCGCGCGCTCTCGGCTTCATTCTGTGTGCAGCGTGTGGTTCAGTTGTTCTGCTTCATGCTGCTCGTGTTTTTGACTATTTCGTAGTTATTGAAATTGCTTTTATGGATAACCAGGCACAAATCACTGAAACAGTTAGTCGATTAGATTCAGAAAAGGTAAGTTGATAATAACTCAGTGTGTAATTTTGGCTAGAGCGTCAGGTAAACTGATTTTCATTCACGAAAACAAAGTTTTTGACTGTTATTTTTCACTTAACCTGGCTAAAACTAAGACATAAAAAGTTATCGTTGCAAGCTTGTGTATTGTAGTTCTAATTTTCAGTTCTTCAGTATCTCAGTCTTCATGCCTTAAAGCCGATTCGAGCTTTATTTATTTATTTTTTATTTTCGTGTTTTGAAACGAAACTCTTCTGAGTTGATTGCCATGAAACATAAGCTTAATTATACTGCTGAAGTTGGCAGCAAGTTGACAACTCTATTTATTTTTTTCATTCTCAGAATCAGAGAGCGAAAGCTGGTTCGATGGCTTTTAGAAGTCGAAATTTCATGCCATGTATTTAGTAGCTGAAAGTTTCGTGTTTGCGTGAGATGCAGCCGAGCCGCACAGTCTGAAATTATTGAAGTCTTCACCGACCAAAGAACAACCAAAGAACAACCATGTAAAAGAATTAAATAGGCATTTTCTTGAATGAAAGTCTTTATAGGCATGTTTAGTTTCCCGGCACTGAAAGCTCCGGGTGTTCGTGACTGCAGTCATCAAAGTCGAGGTTGTTATTAAATCCCGCACATCTTTTGTTTTGAGTTCTTGTTTTCTCTGATAATAAAAAAATTGTTGAACAGACTAAAATTTTATTTCCTGATTCTAGTGTTAATGATAATGATGACGTCTTTATTTTGGTTTCTTTCATAAGTATTGCCATTCTTTTCTTAGTTATCGCCTTCTCCCAAATTAACTTATGCCAAACCAGTAGCATGCAAGAAAGCCAGTGAAAACAAATTCGTCTTGTCGAGCGCTCGCGACCTGCAAACTTCAAACATCATTTTCACTGTTGGTGCAAACAGATAACCATGTGGTGCAAAAGTTTGACACTAGAAAAATATATAAGCTTTCGAATGAAGTGATTTTTTTGGCCCCCTTTTTTGTCTGTTTCGCCCTTTTTGCTTTTAAACTTGGCGAGACGGCAATGTTATGCTTACGCAATTGGTTTATATACTAGACCGGAAATAAAAAGCTGACCGGATGTTAAATTTTGTGCTCATGCGCAGTGCGTTTTGCCGCGGTGTTATGTACATAAGACGAAATTTAAAAGAACCAGTTCTCTGGAGTATTATCACATGACCTTCATTGGGAAAACAAAACATTCATGCTATAATTATAAAAGAGGTCCATTCAACTGATTTTTCCTGATATCACGGAGAAGTGTTTGTATATTGACAATCATGCCATTAACAGTGTTGCCAGCAACGTTCTTGTTGTGCGGCGTTCAAGGGCCACAGGATCAGTATCAGAATCGTAAAGGTGTTCATCGTCTGAATACGCATTTAAGTTGATGAGAAAAGAACTTTTGCTGACTGACTTTCAGTAAACAAAAATTCGTCCCTTTTGGTTATTAAACAAAGAACGCCATTTTTCGAATTGAACGGTAGGAACGATACCTCGTGAGTTTTCCTTTTTGGTTTGACAACTGAAAGCCACGTAAGGCGACAATTTCAACTGTCAGCGTATCTTTGTAAAACCGCTGCTATCAAGATTCTACTGTTGAGCTGGTTTGGTTATTTGGCTTTTCGTTGATAAAAGCGTCGCATCAAGGTTCCTCGATGGTTGGGTTTTAAACGTTTCTGACCTCACTTACTGGCTTTTATGAGCTGCATCTCAGGTGAGTTAAGTAATTCTTACATTTTTGGTCTCGTTTGACTTTGTGAAGTCAACAGTTCAACGTACTTGTCTTAAGGAACGAGGAATATTCACCTCGGAAATTTTTCTTGAAAACGCGCAAACTATACTTTAATTGCATAAGTGAACGAAATTGTTGTGCGCTCTCATTGTTTGAGTTCGTATCGGTACGTTGAGAAGTCGGGCCTTGCGTTTATCATGTTCACAATACACAAAATTAGAAGTATTTTTCTGGTTGCAAATACTCAGTTATCGTATTTGTCGTAAAAGCTTCAAGCGAACGTCTTGCCTCGAGGCACGTTTGTCTAGTAACACTTTTATTGTCACATGTTTCTATTCTTTTATTTTGCGTAAAGTGGGTCAATTTGCCGCGTGAATGAAATTCAAATTTTCTTATATATGCATTTCGTAACAATTTTGTACTATTTGTCTCTGTTTATACTTTCTTCATCTACGCCAAAAAGAAAGTACATAAACGAGTTGACGTTTTTTCACCGACAAAATATTAATGAAAATTATGCACAACACGCACCGCAGACGGAGTGAATGCAAACTGCAGAATAGACCTTTTTAGCTTGTATGATTTGTTTTCTCAATTCAGACCACGTGATGTTCTCCAGGGAAATTGCCGTTTGTATTTTCATTAGTTACGCATGCATACGTCCTTGGATGCACGTACATAGAACAACATTTAAAAGAAACAATTCTCTGAGGTAACATCACGTGGTCTGGAATGGAAAAACAACACCTACAAGCTAAAAAGGTCTATCATCGTAATTCCTAGGAGAAAATGTTAACCAAATACCCGTGTACCCTTGAGTAAGGTTACTATCAGATGTTGTGATGTAATTTAAAGTATAATTTAACACACGCAACAGTTTGTCGGCCCGATTTTGTTAAGGGGGGTGAACACAAAATTCGGCCCGATTTTGCATTAAGGTCTTCCCTTAAGATAGAAAAATCGACCTTAAAATCAGCCAATTAATTGGCCGCTTTCGAAATGTTTCGTGAATTAAAACCAGCTTTTATGTTTTCACGAATGACACAGTTGGACAAATGCTCGTAATTTTACGTGTAAGATAAAAATAAATATTGACGGGCACTGCTTTGACGAAGTGCTATCTTTCTTTAGTAAACTTTCGGCTACGCCTGTAACACAGTCACGATTGTTTTGTCCAGTGGAAGTCAATCTTGGCCATTTTGGGGTGATAATATTCCATTTTTGGCGGATTATTGACCCCATGAAGCTGTAATTGCCTTTTAAAGGCAGTGTTTACATCGCATAGGTTTTCCCCTGAACTAGTAAAACAATCTCTCGTATCATACGTAAGCTTAAAATTCCACATTTGGGGGTAGATTATTATTGGCTCCACCGATAGAAGCCAGCATAACTGATTGGAACAGTGTTATAGGCTTCAGCCAAGTCAGGATAAAGCTCTCTTGGCTTCAGCGTTATATGTTTCTGTAAAAAGACAAATTTTAAACCTTAAAGGGTGTACATGTTTTACCTCTCCTTGGGTAAAATACGAAGCTCTACCACTACAGACCATAAAGGTAAAGGTATTACAGAGCACCTGTATGGTACATTTTGATAAAGTGACCATTAATTTTAATGCAAATAACTAGTTAGTCACTAGAAAAGGGTGACAAGCACAAACTACATAAAATAGAGATCAGTTTTACAATAATTCAAAAAGAGAAACGATTTCCAGGACTCTGGAAGGTGACTGCTAAGTAATAGAGGGTGGCCACCTAATAATTACATGATTGCCTAACCCTTTAAGTCCAAAGAGTGACCAACATGAATTTTTTCCTAACAATACCAGTACATCATAAAGGGAAAAGGTTATGAGAATTAGCACAAGGATCACTAAAGGGAAAATGCTTTGATCTATTATTATATTCTCTCAACTTATTCTTTGGGAAATTGTTTGCAGTTCAGTCTGGAGAATTTGTATGCAGATATTGCTTGGGGGTTAAAGGGTTAAACTGGTTTGATTGTAATCAAATTTCTGTTACCTCCATCAACCTGGACATCACAGTAAGTCTAACAATCAATCAACATTGACCCTAGATTAAGAAAAGAAATGTAAACCACAATCTCATAAATAAAAAAGGAGTAAAAGGTGGGCACTTTTTCTCTTAAACATACAACCTAATTCCTTTTAGTTTTTCAGGAAATAAGCACTTTGTAAACCCAAAACACAAGTGTTAAACAATACCTATACTCGGTCACAACATTTGCTTAAGCCTCACTAGACGATAAAGCAAGCAATGTTAATGTTTGTGCATGTACATGTGTGTGCACCCACCCCAGGGGTACATTGATTAGAGAAGGAGGAGTCCTTAGCCCTTCCACATATCCACTGACCAACTAAACAAACCAAAGAAAAAACAAGGGAAAAACAAAACTCCTTGTGGAGTTCAAATCAAATTGTGTAAACAGTTCTGACTGTCACAATTTTCAATGTCCATGTCCTTGATTTTTACAGTAAATATTACAAGACTTGACCTTGTTTTAAGCAATCAAATGTTACTATCGTATCACCTGCAAAGTCAGTAAATGCTTCTTACATCATGTTACATGGAGACTTGGCCTGAAACCCACACTTAATGAGACTTAAACTAATACTGATGTACAGTCATGTAAGTGACAGGTGGCAACCTCAGCTGTGTTAAAGCAAGTGATGATNAACAAAACTCCTTGTGGAGTTCAAATCAAATTGTGTAAACAGTTCTGACTGTCACAATTTTCAATGTCCATGTCCTTGATTTTTACAGTAAATATTACAAGACTTGACCTTGTTTTAAGCAATCAAATGTTACTATCGTATCACCTGCAAAGTCAGTAAATGCTTCTTACATCATGTTACATGGAGACTTGGCCTGAAACCCACACTTAATGAGACTTAAACTAATACTGATGTACAGTCATGTAAGTGACAGGTGGCAACCTCAGCTGTGTTAAAGCAAGTGATGATTTGATGACAGTTATGAAGTTTTTCGCGCTTCGTGAAAATCCGATTTCCGTCTTTTTTTGGACAGCAGTTGGCGGCTCGTTAAAAAAAAAATGTATCAAGGGTTCTTTTTTCAATCTCCTCTTTATAAAACGGAAAAAAACGCCCAAATGTCTGTTACAAGAGCAAGGAATCAGCAAGAAATCAAGATAATCAATTACGATTGATTGATTGACTGATTGATTGATTGACTGATTGACTGAGAGATTACAAAAGGTGCGCGTGATTATTTACCTATCTGTTTGTGACACATTAATAGCCTTGGCAAACTGAAAAGATGATATTTCCATTGCAGGGCGAAAAAACCACATAAACGTCACGTGAACTAGCAGTTCAAAGAAACGAAAATTCCATTCTGAAAGTCTTACCTCCTTTGCTTCAGAAATGCGTAAACTCTCAATGTTACAGTCAAAGCTACATAAAAGAGAGCTTGATTGGAAGTTTATAAATTACAAGTTCGAAGCTCCACGAAAGCGGAAGTCTTGATACCGGCCGTATATACGTCATGTAAGAGTGCCACGGATACTCGAAACCTGTTATAAACCACTTAATGTAAAAGCCACAAAATATCCCACGTGATTTTTCTTTGCGCATCACAAATCCCTCTCTAAAATATTATTTTACGCATAAACGGGACCGAATACGCTTTCATAAGGGATCGACCATTTGACTCTTGAGGGGCGAGGGCCGAGGGGGGTATGGGTGATTTCAGAAAAAAAATTTCCTGCAGACTAATTTCGGGGGAAAAAATTCTTTGCAAGGAAATACGTTGCGAAAAAAAATTCCTACACTGAAAAAATATCTTTCATAGCGTATAATGCTGGGGAAAAAAATCTTACACAGTTCTATGTCAGGAAAAAAATTCTATCTTCAGAGCCAAGTCACCCATACCCGCCCCAAAAGTGAAATGGTCGGCCCCTACTAAGGTTATCTCCAAGTGGAGGATATATATTATATAAACACCAATAAAATACCACGTGAGCTTTGGCGCGAAAACTTGATATCTTCGCATGTGAAAATAACATGTTATGATAACATGTTATCTTCACATGTGAAAATATCACCGTTGATATTATGGCTACATAATTAATCGCGCCTTTCACACCAAAAAACTATTAAAGTGAAATGGTTTGGTAGTTCATTTGTGTTTATATAATAAACGGAGCATTACATGGCCGCTTGGAGATACGAAATTCTCTTCTCGTGTTGAAGAGAATTTTCGTATCTCCAAGCGGCCATTTAATATCCTCTATTTATAAGGGAGTTCTCTAAAAACTCACTCAAAGTAAACAGTCTGAACAGACAAGCGTTTCTTTATATACCATAAAATTCCGAAAATGAGCCCCGGGGCTTATATTTTTCAAAGGCCCTTTTTGAGGGGCTCATTTTTGGAGGGGCTTATATTCGGAAGGGCTTATTTACGGAGGGAAATTTGCGTTTCAAAATCGATTGGGCTAGCCTTGTAGCTGGAAGTAAATTTACCGTTTTTGCTTTGTTTTACTTTGTATTTGAGGGCAATTTTCCAAGTACAAGCGATTGGAGAGGCGATTCAACGAAGGACTTTTTGCGTTACCCGTTTGGGGGCTTAATTTTGGAGGGGCTTATTTTCGGATTGTTACGGAAATTTTCTGTTTTGAGAAGACAACATTGTTTTTCTTTTTGCGACGAGAAAATGAACTATAAAATGCTTTTTTCTAGAAATAATGGAAGTGTGTTCAAGAAAGTCAGGAACGGGATTAAGGCTTTGTAGCTAGCATGTTCTAGCCCAAAAGTCATTATTTCAATTGGCAACCGGCAACCAGCTAGCTGGCTACCGAATTCACAAAAAGCTCAGTTTTCCTACTCAAGAGAGATAATAGTTTTGGGGTGCGGTGGTTATTTTCGTTGAAATCATAGCAGTTTTCCCGGAAAGCTCCACGGGATCTCAGTCAACCTTCAGCAAATTTTCTTTTCAACCTAAATCAAAATGATTAGTAAAAAGAATAGAGTCCTTATTTTTGACCCAAAAATTGTTATAGAAAATACATAAACAGACCAGAATAAGAATGTTAAGAATGAGAGGAACTACAAAATTTAATTGGAGGGAACTAATGGATTAGGAGGGGGACATTGGGGGGTACCCAATACCGCAATACCGTAAGAAAAAATGGCAAATACCGAAATACCGCGTGGAAAATCGTCTAAATACCGATACCGCATATTTTAATCACATTTATAATCGGTTCCGCATACTTATGGTTGCTTCCATCTAGCGCGTTTAATTATCTCAGGCATTTATGCACCAGATGTCCATGCTTTTTTTAATAATTTGGTAGTTCGCAATTTTCTGAAAATTTTCACTGAAAAGTAAACTACATTTGTTCAGCCTTTTGGTATTTCGACCCAACAGCTAATTAACTCCAATAAAAATAACTCTTGAAAGCGCGAAAAACAAACCAACTAAAACCCTTTCCACGCACGTCTAGTGCGAGTTTTGATATAAAATCAATCTAGTCTAGCACGTCAGTCTCTCAGGGGTCAGATCACACGCCGCGCCATCCTCGGAGACCCAGGGGCAGACAGTGGGGACGAGGGAAAGTCTAAACGGGCGGAAAAATATATATGGAACGAAGAAAAGTAAAGAACGGCGAGAAGAGCCCCTGGGGACAATGTCTTACCAGACCAGAAAACTTGTGTTTTTCTGGCACCAATTCTTCGTTTCATATATATTTTTCCGCCCGTTTAGACTTTCCCTCGCCCCCTTTATCTGCCCCTGGGTCTCCGAGGATGACGCCGCGCTGTTAAGAGGCAAACTTACCAAATTTTCTCTTTTAACTTTACAAGGCGTTTTTCAATTCTCGAAACCAAACATCTAAACTTATTCTTGTTGCGATAATGTTCGCCTCCTTCGCCCTCTTCATAAAAAATTGCCACACAGTCAATGATGACCACGCCGTCTTCAACCTCAGCGACCTCAGACATTGTGAGAAAACGTTTAAGACCTCGAATTACCGGAACAGGTACACAGATCGACAAGCCTGGTAAGGTAACTTGAGACGACTCATTACCATTGGATGCAACAACAATCACATTGTATATTATCGACCATTAACTGTCACAAAATGACCCACAAATGGTGTAATCATTTACCGTTATGTCTCAAGACTTCTAAATATTAACTTTTATTGACCTTTATGTCTTACTGTGTTTTGTTTTGCGTATTGTATCGAAAGGAAAGCGCAAATGAACGGTACCGTAATACCGTGAACAATCTTATTTCACCGAATACCGTCAGCCAAAATGATGAAAAACCGCATACCGCAGGGCTAGATGATACCGCAATACCGCACGTTAAAATTAAAATTACCGAAATACCGCATGAAAAAAAGCCCAATACCGCAATACCGTAAACCCCCATGTCCCCCTCGATTAGTTGGACATGGGAACAAGCATTATTTCTTTCCCAGTCCCCCCTTGACAATCAAACAATATGACTGTCAAACAATTTTTGCGTTTGTCAGAAGTACGGGAAAAACACGGAATTTTACCCTGGTACGGTGGTTCCTTTATTTGTCATCAAAATAAATCTCGTCCAACCAGGTTACTGGAAAATTCCTGCGTGACACTTCAAAAACAGCTTGTGGCTCTTGGTTAGCCTGTGCGTTATTGTGCTCTGCGGGCCGCCATTTTGGATTGGTCTTCAGACAACTGCCTTCGGTAAGTTTTTGTTTTCCTGGTGAATCTGGACACTTTGCAGGCTGTGTAATTCTAAATTGCTGTGTATTAACACATGCCGTGGTTACTCAATTGCGAATGTTTGTTTCTTTGGAACTATTTTTACGCAGTTTTCCAAAAATATCAAATTCTTGATTTGATCCATGCGCTTTAGTCTGGCAATTCACCGATTAGTAGTTTTGTATTATGGAGGGTGGAATCGATTGCCCTTTATCAAAAGAAAGCGAGAATTCCAAATAAGGATCAACAACGCTATGTGGGATATAAAGAGAGAGGGAGGTTCGGAGAGAGATCAAACAGAAGGGCTAAACTTCAGAATACCCTGTCATTTTATACTTTAATTAGCCATGAAAAGGCAGAAAATAACACCAAGTAACATAATCATGCTCTTAAACCTAAAAGTCTTATTTGCCATATACTACAGACCCCTGTGAGGGGTAGGATGGGGGTGACTGGGGGTTTGGGGGTGGGTTTACTCAATAAAGCTTTATACGGGAGGCGTCGCCCATGAGGCCTTTCAAGGCAACATTACCTCAAAAAGTGGCAACAAACTCTCTGAAAGCAGCAACAATCAACATAAGAGGAGAAAATGATTGTGACAGCAACAGTTGTAGGTAGTGAAAGCAGGGCTGTCAACCCCCCAAATCTTCAAATATTGAGAATTAATAGGAAAGGGATGATAAATCAGATAAATGACATCTTAATGGGTTATTCCAGAAAAAAATCCACACCCCCATGACGGAAGGCATGCTGGAAAATCTCACGGGAGGGGGAGTTAATGGCTCTGGAAATCCAGATGGGAGGGGGGCTCTGAACCTAAACATATATCCTCCAGGGTAACTTTCGATTTCATTGATGTTTCAATCACTTCAATCGATAAGTTTTCAAGAAATATATTGCTTTGCCTTTTAATATTTTATTGTTCTTTCAAACTACAGACCTCTTACCACATTTATTTTACGTTTCCATCCATAGGCGCACTCTTGTTACTAAGTAGTAGAAACGACGTGCGATAACTTGAAGATTTCAAGAAAAATCGCATAATTCATAAAGAAGCGCTCAATTCAAGGAAAGCAAACAATGATTTTACCTTGAATTAAACATTTTTCCAAGGTCAATGCTTTTTCAGGGTGATTTACCGCTAGACACACCTTACAAATAAGCGTGCATGTGGTGATTGTTCAGCGGCCATTTTGAAAAGCAAGAGTTTAGGCAAGCGGTATAGTGCGTGATGTAATATCCCACTAAGTGTCCTTTTTCTTTCTTTCGCAGTCATTTTTTATTGACAAAGAAGACAACCATTTGTTCAAGAACATAGTTAGTTTTGAGCTTTATTTATTTATATTTATTGTATATATTGCTGTATATTTTGCCTGTTCTAGAAAAAAAGAGAAGTTCCCTCAAATATGAGATAATTTGCAAAAGTGTAAGCCTGTTTAAGAAGATGTGAAAATGGAATCTTAACTTTCACAACAAACACGGAAAATTGAGACTTATTTATTAAAAAGATCATCTAAGTACCTTAAAGGATTCTTCTACATTGAGTGTAAATTAAAATTACGGTGTCTAACAATTTTATGGAAATCCAGAGGGGAGGGGGGCTCAAGCAGTTTTAGAAATCCAGGTGGAATGGGGGAGGGGGGTAGGGCAAAAAACCTGCCTTCTTTCGCGGGGATGTGGATTTTTTCTGGAATAACCCAAAGCACAATGCCATTTGTGCAAAAAATAGTCATTGACTCCTATTGTCACAAATTTGTGATGATATAGAATGCACGTAAAAGATGTTGTTTGCATTGTATTTGACCCGATTGGTTTACTTACCACCAATCACATTATTGCTTATATTACAATGGCTGGAGTTTATGCTGAAACGTTTGATGTTAACATTAAAATACTTCAAACAATGCAAAATAGTTGACATTTTATTGTCAGAAAGTTGAGTCCTCTGAAGAAATGGCAAACTTTGGTGATTATCCAGGAGATTTCGTACTCTAACTGGAGAACAGGAGAAATGGTCCAAAATCTGGAGTCTCTCTGGATTATCCTGGAAAGTTGACAGCTCTGTGAAAGTGACATCTGTTTACTTTTGCATAGCACAAATAATAAACCTTCTAATTTATTTGCAAGCATAATATTTTCCTCTTATTTAATTTGTTTGAAATGTTTTCTTATTATGGTATTGTTCAAGAATGGTCCCCCAAGGGAGATTCTTAATTCTTGTCAGCACTGTAAATTGCTGTGAACCAGTGGTGAGGTTTTCTTCCTAGCTAAAATGCCACAGTGCCCTTTTTTTAAACTTACCAGGCAACAGGCAGTCTCAGAAATGACCAACAATGCAACAGCATACCTACCGTACCATACCTACAGCATACCTACCCCCCTTCCTCCCCTTGGAAAATCTTTTATATGTACAATTTTTGACAGGAAAGGCACCCCTTTTGTGTAGCTTCTATTTACAAATGGTTCCCCTTTCTTATAGCAAGTTTAGAATGTTGCATCCCTTTTAACTGCTTAAAATGTGTCTGATTGACGGCAGAACCAAGATGTTTTCATGACTTTTCCACAGCTACAAAATGCATCTGTTAGCCCTTTTGGGGCTTTTTACAGACCAAAATGACAGATTTCCCAAGTCCTAGGATTTCAAATCCATGGATAACAATTTTTTGGTTCTGTGCCCAGAGATTATGGGAAACTGTCAGTAACAATTTTTTGGTTCCATGAAATCTCATGGGAACCCATGTACTTTTATTTCTTTTAATGTACAGAAACATGNGGAGATTCTTAATTCTTGTCAGCACTGTAAATTGCTGTGAACCAGTGGTGAGGTTTTCTTCCTAGCTAAAATGCCACAGTGCCCTTTTTTTAAACTTACCAGGCAACAGGCAGTCTCAGAAATGACCAACAATGCAACAGCATACCTACCGTACCATACCTACAGCATACCTACCCCCCTTCCTCCCCTTGGAAAATCTTTTATATGTACAATTTTTGACAGGAAAGGCACCCCTTTTGTGTAGCTTCTATTTACAAATGGTTCCCCTTTCTTATAGCAAGTTTAGAATGTTGCATCCCTTTTAACTGCTTAAAATGTGTCTGATTGACGGCAGAACCAAGATGTTTTCATGACTTTTCCACAGCTACAAAATGCATCTGTTAGCCCTTTTGGGGCTTTTTACAGACCAAAATGACAGATTTCCCAAGTCCTAGGATTTCAAATCCATGGATAACAATTTTTTGGTTCTGTGCCCAGAGATTATGGGAAACTGTCAGTAACAATTTTTTGGTTCCATGAAATCTCATGGGAACCCATGTACTTTTATTTCTTTTAATGTACAGAAACATGTCGTTAAACATACTTTTAAATTAAAGAACATCAGTGCGTACTATTATTAACAAAAAACTTCAATGTCTATTACAATGTCAGAAGAAGGTCAATTTAAGTGCTATAAATGTGTGTGAAGACTCGAGCCTGTATCATCGTCAGTTTCAACAGTGAAATTGTCACTAAAAGACCACCTTCTGAACGGTTTTAAAGTTTTGGAGTCATATATTGTTTCTCTTGGGACTGGAAGCCGCAACAATCACTGGTGTTAATTGCAAAACATCTTTCATGCGTGAGTCATCAGTAATGTGCAATGCACTTTGGGAATGATTCAAGATGGTGGATGGTAGAAAAATGGTGACGTTTTTTTCAAGTTTTTATATACACAAGCTGAGTCATAAAGAATTGCTCTACAAGTTAAGAATCCAAGTGAAAAAATACTATATTTGTGTATTTTGATCCCTCAGTTTAAATATATCAGGATATGTCACTGGGAAACTAATTTTTGGTTCCGTTTTTTTAAGATCGCGGTAACAACATGGTACAGGAAACAATATATTGTTACCATGAAATCCTAGGGCTTGATTTCCCTACCCTTTTATATACAGTTGAACCTGTCTAAAACAGCCAGCTTTGGGACAGAAGAAAGTGGGCATTTTAAAGAGGTGGCATTGTAGAGAGGTTAAAACAAGAGTGAATTTATGGGCTGTCCTCCAAAAAAAAATGTCTGTTCTAGAGAGGTGGCCATTGTGGAGAGGTCACCATTAGTGGAGGTTTGACGGCACTTAAGCTAGTGAAATCACTACCCTTTCGTATACCTGAAGCTTGGTACATGTGCCTCTTTTGTGTGAAGCCTCTCTGGCCTGTATAGGCTATTAAATTTTAATGGGGAGTACCTCCCAGACCACAGACAGCCCAAGCTCGGTATGAGAGTTAATACATTAATTTTGGTGTCATATTGCATAATTCTCAAATGGCTGTGAACATAAAGGATATGTATGAGAATTCAAGTAACAGATCCAAGAAGATAAATACTTCAACCAGGGCTGTCAATAAGGGCCGGCTAGTTAGCCATCCTTAGCTGGCTACTTTCATCTCCTTCTGCCACTACTAACAAAAAATAAGCACNCCTACCCTTTTATATACAGTTGAACCTGTCTAAAACAGCCAGCTTTGGGACAGAAGAAAGTGGGCATTTTAAAGAGGTGGCATTGTAGAGAGGTTAAAACAAGAGTGAATTTATGGGCTGTCCTCCAAAAAAAAATGTCTGTTCTAGAGAGGTGGCCATTGTGGAGAGGTCACCATTAGTGGAGGTTTGACGGCACTTAAGCTAGTGAAATCACTACCCTTTCGTATACCTGAAGCTTGGTACATGTGCCTCTTTTGTGTGAAGCCTCTCTGGCCTGTATAGGCTATTAAATTTTAATGGGGAGTACCTCCCAGACCACAGACAGCCCAAGCTCAGTATGAGAGTTAATACATTAATTTTGGTGTCATATTGCATAATTCTCAAATGGCTGTGAACATAAAGGATATGTATGAGAATTCAAGTAACAGATCCAAGAAGATAAATACTTCAACCAGGGCTGTCAATAAGGGCCGGCTAGTTAGCCATCCTTAGCTGGCTACTTTCATCTCCTTCTGCCACTACTAACAAAAAATAAGCACAATCGAATAAAATTGAAAAGAATCTGTTTCTCAGTTTTGAATGATATTGAATGCATATTTGAACAGGTTTAGGTCTGTGGAACATTCGAACCATGCAATGTCATGGAACGCCTGTGCATTTCAATAGCATTGCAGCATACACTGCTGCATTTCAGAGCAGATGCATCGGTGCGTCAGCTTGACGCATGTACGCGTCCGGCCTGACGCATGCACTTGTTTTCCAGACGTGTGTTATGTGCATATTTTGGTTTGCTTAATTCTGGCCTGCACTGTACATGTAAGAACCTAGTGGTTTAAGAACCTACAGGCTGAAATTTGGCATTAAATACCCAAAAATACAAGAACCTGTTCAGCCTGGCAAAGAAAAGTAGGTTCTTATTCAAAAAAAGCATTCCAATTTTGATGGTTAAAATTCTCTACTTAATTGTATGAGAAACTTCTGACAAAAGCTATTGTGTATGTTTTCTTTGGGTATATTTGTTTGGATTTTCACCAGAAATGTTTCCATAAACCATAGTTACGGGTATGTATTAGAAGTACAACATTTCTGCCAATGGTTACACTGTGACAATCTCTGAAAATTAGAACCTATTAAGAACCTAATCAGCCTGAATTGTGAAAATCTACCTTAAAATAAGAACCTGTTCAGCCTGACCTTGATTAGGTTCTTATATGCAGGTTTTTACTGTACTAATATGCATGGAATGTGGCACTGCGAAGGTCTTGGTGTTGAGTTTAGGGTTAGTCCGATGTCACGGTAATCATGTGAACGAATGCACATGCAAGTCATGCAACGATCATTATTTGTAATTCAGTAATGAAGTCCAGAAACTGCTGTAAATTAAGTTAATTCAGGTTTCACTTTAGTGCATGGTTTTTATATTTTTTACGTTTCCAAGCATCTTATGTTGCTTGTCATCCGAAAGCTCCAATAAGCTTTAAAATCCACCGGCTGTTTCTTACCAATGGTTACTGCTAGTTGTTAATTAAGCTTTTTTTAAAAAAAAATAATACCAGTAAGTTTCAAGAGAAGAAAAGCTAGAGGGAGGCTTATATCCCAGAGGGTGTGTTAATAATCTGCTGTATTTTGTTTTGTTTACAGGTAGATGGGCTTATAGCTTTGAGGGTTCTTATAAGTAGGGAAGCATATAAGCAGCAGTTTGTGGTATGATATGACACATATTTCTTCATATATTATTAATGAATGAGGCTGAGTATCTTATGAGGAATTATGGAGATCGAGAAGGGTGTTACAGCCTAGACGGATAACACCCTTCGAGATTTCCATGATTCTTCATATGAACCGAAAGCTGAATTCAATAATTTATTGCTGTATTAGTCATTCAAAATAATTCCTAGTTTAAAAACAGGTAAAACAGTCCTATACCTCCCCTGATGTTAAGTTCATCCTCGATAGTGCACGTTTAGGGTTGTTCAGCTCCGCAAATACTCTCCAAATAGCAGATGTCGCCCTTCGAGTTGTCTTCTCGCTGTTCTTGCCATGTTTTTAGCTATTATCTCGCCTAGTTCTTACTCTTGAAATGGGTGAAATGTCTGCCATTTTTGTTTTCACAACCAAAATAAACTCAACCTTGTCCCCAGGTCTTCTCAGTTAACGGTGCATTAACCTGCAAGGAAGCTGCACGTTTGAGGTCATCCGTTGATTAATTGCAAAATTATTTCAAATTTAGTCATCAGTAGCTGGTTATGGTCAATTAAGTGTGTGCTTTTAACCAATCAGAATATAGGAAATATTTTGAATGAACAATAATAATGATTAAACTCTCATACTGAACTTGGGTTGCCTGTGTCCATAAAAACTCTTATATTGTATTCCCTTATATGCTGAACTTAGTAATTTTAGCAAGAAAATGACTATTATGTGTAAATATACACAAAAATATAATTATCACATTCGAAGAAACAGGTCTTTCATGTAACACCATATGACATTGATTGCAAAAAGACAATATACAAGTTAAGGAGAAGTTTCAAATTTCTTCCCTTTCAAAAGACAAATTTTCCGTGGTTCAGTGTAATTGATTATTATTGTGATGCCTGTGGCTAAATAGCCCAATTAAAAAGTGGGCTTTGTTGTTTTGGGGGTCACAAAAGACAAAATGTCAGGTGGGTCTCCCAGAAGGTGTTGCATGTCTTCCTCCCCCCCTTCCTCCCACTGCCACGGGGCCGGTCTTTTGACTATTGAGAGGAAGGGTTGGGTCATTCTTGATATAAACAAGAAAATGGCTACCATCAATTCTACCAAGGATGAACATAAGATAAAGGAGAAACCAAAAAAAAAGAAAAAGATAAATTAGACTGTGAGCAGTCTTTCTTTTTCTTCAGATTCAGTAAGGGGAGTGCACGCGCGCGCGAGTGGTGAAGCCGCGAGACGCGCGAAACAAGGGCGGCTGCCATCATCATCTCGCGCCATCAGTCACGCGCGTGGCCATTTGCTTGTCTCGCGTTTTGCTCGACGGACTACAGAAAAAAGAGAGACTGCTCATAGTCTAAAGATAGGTACATTTTGTATTATTTTTAACTGGGACATTTCCGCAATGCACTCCCTTTCCCCAATCTCTCTGCCCCCAAAAATATAACATGGCAGTATAGCATGACAAATTTAAATAAATGTAACCAGAAATTCTCAAAATTTTTTCTGTTCAATCACAGGTAGCCCAAGCTCTACAAAGTTCAGTAGACTTATAGAGCTTGGGCTGACTGTAGTTCTATGCTTATAAAAAATATCAGGGTCAACTCTTGGTGTTTGAAATACTGGTACTCATTATACTGTCATATAAAGGTAATTTTTTTGTTTCTTACAACTTGTTTTGTCTGATATTGCATTGAAAGCTCTTCTAGCTATCCTGGTGAATATGTCTCTGTACAACAGGCCAGGTCAGGTCAACTTCAGGAATGCAGCTAAATATGCTACTTCCCTAGAGGCATCTTAAAAGTGTAAAATTTCATGCCTACCATTGAAATATCTCTACGCGTAAATTTCAACCATTGAAATCCGGCAGTCCTGGGTTTAATTTCTCCTCTGGCCACTTGCTGGATTTACTCTCGGACATCCTGAGAATAGTAAGTTTTTGNACGTTTTTTTCAAGTTTTTATATACACAAGCTGAGTCATAAAGAATTGCTCTACAAGTTAAGAATCCAAGTGAAAAAATACTATATTTGTGTATTTTGATCCCTCAGTTTAAATATATCAGGATATGTCACTGGGAAACTAATTTTTGGTTCCGTTTTTTTAAGATCGCGGTAACAACATGGTACAGGAAACAATATATTGTTACCATGAAATCCTAGGGCTTGATTTCCCTACCCTTTTATATACAGTTGAACCTGTCTAAAACAGCCAGCTTTGGGACAGAAGAAAGTGGGCATTTTAAAGAGGTGGCATTGTAGAGAGGTTAAAACAAGAGTGAATTTATGGGCTGTCCTCCAAAAAAAAATGTCTGTTCTAGAGAGGTGGCCATTGTGGAGAGGTCACCATTAGTGGAGGTTTGACGGCACTTAAGCTAGTGAAATCACTACCCTTTCGTATACCTGAAGCTTGGTACATGTGCCTCTTTTGTGTGAAGCCTCTCTGGCCTGTATAGGCTATTAAATTTTAATGGGGAGTACCTCCCAGACCACAGACAGCCCAAGCTCGGTATGAGAGTTAATACATTAATTTTGGTGTCATATTGCATAATTCTCAAATGGCTGTGAACATAAAGGATATGTATGAGAATTCAAGTAACAGATCCAAGAAGATAAATACTTCAACCAGGGCTGTCAATAAGGGCCGGCTAGTTAGCCATCCTTAGCTGGCTACTTTCATCTCCTTCTGCCACTACTAACAAAAAATAAGCACCATCGAATAAAATTGAAAAGAATCTGTTTCTCAGTTTTGAATGATATTGAATGCATATTTGAACAGGTTTAGGTCTGTGGAACGTTCGAACCATGCAATGTCATGGAACGCCTGTGCATTTCAATAGCATTGCAGCATACACTGCTGCATTTCAGAGCAGATGCATTGGTGCGTCAGCTTGACGCATGTACGCGTCCGGCCTGACGCATGCACATGTTTTCCAGACGTGTGTTTCATGCCTACCATTGAAATATCTCTACGCGTAAATTTCAACCATTGAAATCCGGCAGTCCTGGGTTTAATTTCTCCTCTGGCCACTTGCTGGATTTACTCTCGGACATCCTGAGAATAGTAAGTTTTTGGGGTGGAGAGAAGGGACAACCAGAAATACGCCCGAGTTCACAGGAACTGAGTAACGTAGCCAAGAGTTTCCCAGAGGACGCACAGTTTTCCAAATTCACACCCTTCACCATCTCCCGAATTAATTTTCTCCCGGATATTTGAATTATTACCTTACTGGTTGTTGGACAGTGTCCTGCAGAGTCACTGCCCTTTTGTGGCAAAATCTTAGAAAACACTTCATTATGTGTTTGGTTTTCTTAACCGTAAGATTTTATTAGGTACGCACGTGCGTACTGGCCATTGGAAATGCGCCTCTTCTGTGCAAGTTTTTTATTTATTTATTTATTTTTATTTTTTTGTTGGATTTCAAGACTTCTTATGACAATAGTTACATAGAAACAAAATTAAAAAAATAGAAACAATTTACATTAACAAGACAAGAGAAAAAGGCGAAGAACAATGTAAAATTACAGCATATACAGCTACTTCTGTACAAGTTATTCTTAGCGTGGATTCTACTTTTTCAGGCTTATCAATCATGGCGACCGCACATGGGCGTCATATTTTCTTCGCGCCAACACCTTTACTAGGCTCTCCCGCTCCAGCAACAATTCTTACAAGCCCCTCCTCTGCAACTGGACCAGGTAATTTTGACGGTTTTTACAGTATTTTTGTCTCCAGTAATGTAAAAGCAAATGAACAAAAATGGAGACATTCCATGGCCACAGTTGTGGCCGTAAACGCTGTACGTTTAATCACATATTCTAAAAGCATTTTATCAGCATTTCGCTGGTACCGTACTTTAATTACGTATGAATGGGTATTTACACTCAGCACCTTATACAAGGTAACCCCAAAACTCGTTTTAACCCCGAAAAAGCTAAGATAACGCCTTGGGGACTGCTTTTCGCACGCCAGCTGAGACTGACTAAACGGGCAGTATCAACTGATCGATTTCACTTTTAAGCTTATATTGGATCCTCTTTGGATTTGAACTTGGCCCTTACTGTAGCGGCTAGAATAAGATTGAGAATACTTTTAAATAGGCCAGATCAGATTATCGGAAATTACACAGGCCGATCACAAGTAATAAGTTAATGATGATGATGATGATGATGATGATGATGACGATGATGATGACGATGACAAGTGCAACAAAAATACAGTGGAAACCCTCCCTCGTGAGCGGAAACCCTCGGGACGCGAGAAGGGTGTACGTAACTGGAGCTGGCCGCTTACGGGAACCAAAAATATGGAGTTTGTATGGGAGTTAAGAAAATCGGGTTTTTGTGAAGGCGGCCGTAAGTAGAGCTGTCCGCTCACGAGAGTTGCCGTTAGGAGAGTTTCCTCTGAAATTTTAATCAGATCTCCCAAGTCAAACCAATCAATCAATAAGATCAAGCAATGTTCATTAGTGCTCTTCGTACTTACAGAGAAGTATATTACAGGTTGACAATTAGCAAAAAAGAGAACACAGCCAGTTAGAATTAGCAAATGCTAATCGCGTTAAGTGCCGCTGATGAGCCCTGTTATCTTATGTGTGCCAGGTCATCATTTGCACCCTTTACCACCGCGTTAGACATCATGCCATAAGCATTTTGGACGAGATCATATTCGTGTTATACCTGTTATTAGTATCAGTTACATGGAAGCCCTGTGTTTTGGTGTCAAACCACTCTATGAAGGCTATAAACAGTGAGTTGTGTTACTTTATTTCCAATTTCATTATGCAATGAGATACTGGGCAAATTTGGTAACGACGGAGCTTCTCCTGACCCGATAAAAGGGCTCTAGTCATGCTTAATTTTGATCAGTCCAGTCTATCTAATTTAATCTTTTTCGATGTTAATGCTGGTTAGCTTCCGAGAGGGTCTTCTAAGACCTTTCCTTTCTTTAACTTTCCAGTCAGCAGTTTTGACCTTGGTGAGAACCAGAAGAGATGGGTTGTGATTGGGATTTGTTTGAACAGACTTTTGTTGCCAGTTCTCCGAACTTTTGTGGCTCAAGAAATTCCCAAACACTACGCAACCCTGAAAAGTGCACATGGAATTGACACTCAAGTCTTTGGACATTTTTTCGATAAAGATGGCTCATTTCTGCTGAATTATGGAAGTATAAACAACAACTGGGGAAAATTTAAGAGAAAAGATCGTTCGTATGATTATAAGGTTAACACAGCTGAAGACCTGGCCAAACTTTATCTAGAGCCACACATGGCCAAGTTTACAGGTATGAGAATGTCAGTTTCCTGCCTTTCCCACACAAAAATTCGGTCGTCCTTTTAAACAAGTGAAGAAGAAAGGATTGATCGTATGCAGAATTTTTACTTACTGCAATATGATATCTTACACGAGTGATAGGGAAAAAAATTGGCACCAAATGAGCAACGCATGTTTACTTTCGCGTGATATAAAATTCAAATGTCACAGATATAAAATTCAAAATTTTTCGCGTGATATAGAATTCAAATGTCACAGCCCCATTTTTGTTGGTTTTCTGCCAAGTTGGCCTTTGATTACCGTGAACACTTTTGGTGGTTTCGAGCCCTATCTAGTGCAAAAATAGGACGAATAGTACTAAAAACAGTCATCGTAAAAACGACTCCAGCCGATAAAGAACAATTTCCTAGTCATGTACCCTTTAGGTCAAGAGGACGATAAAGTCGGAAGTTTTTACCCAGAGATTTAGAATTTTTGCATTTCGAAGGTGCCATTTACTGCAGCGAAATACTAACATCAAAGTGAAAAAACATTGGAGATTGCATAATTATCTTTTTTTAGGGTTTGATAACACATGTGACCTGTCCGCAGTGTTAGGAATTCTTGAGAGAGCATCAATTTTTCACGCTCGTATCCAAACCAACGCTAAAAACGTGCGCGCTGAGGTGAGAAATGAATGGGGACATTGCAACTTTGACCATTGGACTGCCGCAGAATTTAACAACGGTTTTCAGCTCATTGAAACGTTACTTCGTTCACTGGGATTACTAAAAGCCGATGTGGATAAGCATCTAGATGACCTTCAGGAGTGGGAGACCAAAGGCAAGTTTTAATATATTAGTTATTCGTAAGAATTCTAACCTAGCCGTAACATTCATAAATAGAACGAAACCTGAGAAGAACTCGAATTTCCTCCAGTATTTCTGTCATAGAAAGGGAAGTGCAACCACAATATATGAAATTTCTCTTTGGTTACCTGGCATTAGAAGAACACGCTACCGTATCAGTTGTCGATTATTGTTTTGGGTCTTAGTTCCTACCCATGTTTCCCCTTTTTGGCGTTTTGTATGGCAGGGGTTTTTCCTTGCTTCTGCAGCTGCCTACTACGGCATAATCGACCAGAAATGTTGGTTGTTATTTGTGTGCCATTGTAGGGAAGCTCGTTGTTATAAACAGAAGGAATATTCATGGCGGAATTCTACAAAATGTTAAATTGATCATTTCTTCTACATCTTTGCACCAAAATCACCGTGAGCTCTAGCACCAGCAAGCAATTGTCTATTCAGTTAAGTCCAAAATCAGACAATGCAATATCAGGTTTACTTGAAGGTTCCCCCTGCAAAATTGCCTATTTCTTATGCACACGAGTAAAGTACAGATGATAGTGAAAACTCGCAGTCTCACGATTTAGTCACTTAATGATCAGGGGCTGGGAAATCTATTGCTCCCTATAATTTGCTGTACAGGGCAGTTATATTGTCGATAGACCTATTCGGCTGACTCAATGTTGTACCCAATTCAAATCTCCCGGGGTTAAGATTCTTTCTGTGCTGTATTTGCATTATAATGTGGCATTCACATTTAAATGATATGGAAATTCCTGAAATAAAACGTTTTATTCCCAAAGGGTATGAATTGGGTACAACATTGAGTTAGCCGAATTGGGCTATTGGGCGCGAAGAATGTCCCGCAGAGTCAAAACTGTAAATTATAGAGCGGCGGTTAACTCTCGAGTTTTTACCACACTTCTGCAGGGAGATCTTACCATTTCTTACTTTTCATGAAAGAAACGTTTTTGTTAGCATTTCCGATCAGAGTCAGATTAACAAACACATGCAAATTTCCACAATGTCTTTAGGTAACTCATCTATGATACATAGAAGACTCTTTAAAAACATCTTGCGAATGCCTTTTAAGGATAAAATTTGTTTTGGTAGGTTTGACGCTGTGTATGGGCTGTCCCGTAGATAAAGATCTGATGAATCTTATTAGTGTGGAGGTTACCAACCTTGAAAAACAAGTGGAAAATATAAAGAAATCAAGCACCGATGAAGCCAAAAGGATTAGTGATGCCCTTCAGATTACCACAGAGGAGGTTCAAAACTTTTATACACGAATTCGCGACATTGAGAGTCGACTGGACGCGGAGCAAATGGAACGTTTAAAAGAACACGAAGCTTTGTCGGGTACAATTGAAGGAATTTCGAAAGGCTTGACAATCACTAAGAAGCGAGTAGTTGCCAATGAGGAAAATATTTCACTCTTAGAGGGAAAGCAAAATGACTTAGAGGCAACACTATCGTCCGTAAAGGAAGAACGAGAAAATCTTACCTCAAAGGTCGGTGCTTTGCAAATCGAGCGGTCTCAATTGGATGCACGAGTAACAGCGCTGGAGGAGGGAAACCTTAATACAATATCGACTACCAGTATTTTCCCTGTGCCCAGTCGCAACCCTTGCTTTTGCGGCCGTAGTAGCGAGCTAGAAGCCATTGCAGAGCACCTAAAAATTGCCGGCAAAGGCTGCGTTCACTCAGCCGTTTGTGGTCTTGGGGGAGTGGGAAAAACATCTCTCGCTGTTGAGTTTCTATGGCGACACGAGGAAGAATATCCAGGGGGCATTTTTTGGATTTCAGGCGAGAATAACAATCTTTTTCAAAGGACCCTCAGTGAAATGGCACGGCAAATTGGAACTTTTGAAAAAGACTGGTATAACTCCTTGTCGAGAACCCTTGATTGGCTGGGAAAACGCGAAGAGTTGTGGTGTCTGGTCGTCGATAATCTTGATGAGTTAGAAATGTCCACAGAAATGTGTAAGCTTCTTACTGGTCACTGGAAGTATGCAGCTCGAGGCCATATTATCGTCACCACGAGAAGGGAATTAGTAGAGTTGGAAGAGGAAATAGGTGTCGAAGAATCGTATTGCATAGAGTTAAAGTGCTTAACAGAAGGTGAAGGAGTTCAGTTTTTACGAATGCGAACTGGAAAAGATTGGAAAGACGATGAGACACGCGAACTGGTCAAAGAACTAGGCGGACTTCCCTTAGCTCTTGATCAAGCTGGCGCTTACATTCGTTGCCTGGACCAAACAATACAACAGTACGTTAACAAATACAGAGCGCAAAAACTGCGTCTCTTGAGAAACAAAAAAGCCCGACAGTTTGTGGAAAATACTCCTCCTGAGCGCTTGGCTGTCAACACTACGTGGAAGTTAAACTTTGATCACATCAGCCATATCTCAAAGGAAATGGAACTGGGCGAAGTCCCCACTCTTTTCATGCAGGTGTGTGCATTTCTCGGTCCAGATGATATCCCTTACGAATTGATCAATGAAGCTCTAAATAAGGAGGGCAGTCCTGTAAGGGATAGTGGTTTGTGGGATCAAGCCGACATAGCATCGCTTCTCACCAAGTTTTCCTTGTTTCAAAGATATGGGGCAAATTCCTTCAGTGTTCATCGTCTTGTACAAGAAGTGATCCGAAACCAGTTGGAGAAGGAAACTGAGTTTACCGTTCTTTCTTATGCAATTGATGTCCTTCACTACGCGCTAACAAATACACTCTCGCCGGCGGAAGTGTGCGAAACTGTTGTTGAAGACGCTGTTTTTAGTGTTCAAAATCCTCCTTCTCTGCATCTATGGGGCAAGTTGGCTTCACACACCACCTACTTGCAAGAGCATTTGCAAAATTTCTCAGCAACACATAAGGAATCGGTCGGCGCTTTGCTGTATACAGAAAAAACCATGCGTATTTTTAACGAAGCAGGTATATTTTTCAGTGTATCACAAGAGAAAGTCAAGGCACAAGAGATGCAGGAATTGAAACTGAAGTTTCTTGTGAACCTTCAAACGTTGTCACCAGAAGATGGTGCCAGAATGCCTGATTACTTCATCGACATCCCTCTAAAGGACAGGCACTACAAGCTTATTTCCCATTGTTTGAGGCAGCCTGCTTCTGATCGCGATCCCTTGGATGAAGCAACGACAGCACAAGAAAAAGCTAACCAACTCAGAGAACAAGGCAACCTTGCCGTTAAAAATAGAAAGTTTAAAAACGCCTTAGAACTGTACTCAAGTGCCATTGATTTGTCCGCTAGTGACTTTCGACTCTTCTCTAACCGAGCTCTATGCTACTTAAAACTTGGGCAACCGCAGGAAGCACTAGATGACTGTGAAAAGTGTCTTTCATTAAATCCCTGTTACAACAAGGCTCTACAACGCAAGGCTTGGGCTCTCCGTGATCTTGTTCAAATTGGCTGTAGTCACCTAACTGGTCAAAAAGAGGCGGCACTTCAAATAGCCTTTCACTTTAATCCCAGCCTTCGCAATGACAAAGTGTTTTGTGGTATGTTTTCAGAAGCTGGTGAGCAAATGGCCAAAGAAATAAAAAATGAGACACAACTTAATTTTGCTCTAATGACGACTCGTGGAAATGAAACCATACTACTACATGATGGAGAGTATAACTTAGCAGAATTTTTGGCCTTCGTCAATCTTCAAATTGTAGGTATTGGACGAAAAGTAGTCTTGACATGTGTGGACAGGTGTACGATTTTCGGCTCCAAATGTTATTTTGAAAACATTGTTTTCCCTAAAGGGAACATTCAGATAACTTGTGAAGGCAAGGAAGGAGCTCTGCACCTGAAACACTGTGAAGTTTCTGGAGGATCGGCTAGTTGTGATGACTTTCCAGATTGTAACGGAGGTGTAGGTTGCGTATCCGCCTCCCTAGGAAAACCGGTTTGTGACCGCACTGGCAAATTTGGGGATCCTAGATCAATTTCCGGTTTTGTTGGATATGCTGGAATTCAGATTTTGCATGGCAGCTTTGGACTTATTGAAGGCTGTGTTATTCACGACTGTGGAGGTGGAGGCGCGCTAGTTTCAGGCGAAGGTTCCCGCCTGGAGGTCAGAAACTGCAAAGTGTATAAGAACCATCAAGCTGGTCTAGAAGCAAGAGAAGGTGGACAACTTTTGGCTTTTGGGAACAGGGTATTCAACAGTGGGTATCATGGTGTGCTTATTGGTCCAAATGCTGGAGAATGTGTTGTTAGTGGTAACAAGATATTCGAAAATAGAAAAGAGGGCATTTTCGTCTGCAACAACACTGACAAGATAATTCTACGTAATAATGATGTTCATCATAACAGACCTTTTGGCCTTTCCCTAGACCAGAATTCCTGTCTTTTGGTAAATAACAACAGAATTTTTGAGAACGGATTCTACGGAATTCAAGCCCAGTTACGAACATCAGCAACTATAAAAGAGAATGTCATCTCTGGAAATAAATGTGGTGGAATACTGATCGGATTTAACTATTCCGAACGAATTGTTCTGGATTCAAACATGGTGCGAGACCACAGTGGTCCATGGCTTGTGCATCAAGGAATGAAAGATCTTGACTTTACCATTGAGAATGAGGAGCTTGCTGCTTTCTTTAACCTTCCAAAAGGAGAAAGGGGCGTTTATTCCAAACCGCCTCTTCTCAGTGGGAACAAAGAATTTAACAACAAAGAGGGTATCTGTCATCCCCGCGAGGTGGGACAGCGACTAGTCACTGGTTGCACGTTTTGTCGTCGCTTAAATCTGCGCCTCATGAAATGCCTAACATGCAACGTTGCATCCTATTGTAGCAAAGAATGCCAGCGCCGGCACTGGTCCACCCATAAAACGTTATGTTTGGCCCTAAAGAGCCGTTACTCCGTTACAGTTGACCTTATTCCGATTGAAAAGTCAAAGGAAGCGCTAGCCTCGGTGCAGACATTCGGCGCCGAGTCAAAAGGTATTGGAACCGGATCTGCGCCCCGAACAAACAGCCGCCAAAAATTTATTGTTAAAATTAAAACTCATTCTCAGAACACTCACCCACTGCAGTTGCTTGCCGTGTGTGATAGAAGTCACACCATCGTTTCCCATATTCAAAGCCCAGACATCTTCAACGTGATAATGGAGTGTGGTGTGCTTGTGGATTGGCTCGATGGCACAAGCAAGAAGGCATTTTTCTGGGCCACGTTTACTGGGATCGAAGAAAAACTGGTCATATTCCTCGATCACTTAGCTCCTTATCAGGCGTGGTAGTTGTGTGTGTGTGTGTGTGTTTTTTTTTTCATTTCTACAGCCGAATTCGCACAATTCTCGTTAAGACATGAAAGAATAACAAATTTGTTAAAATTTAATAACGCTATGTGCGCATTTTTTACGATGACCAACGTCGCCTTATTAACTGTTGACATCATTTAGTGCGCGTATACTAGAACAATTATTATTTTCAATTTCGGTGAACAATTGCTTTAGAAATATTTACCTCGCCTCTTCGCTTCTCCTCAAAGTCTGTCACAATTGTTCACATATCTTTTGGTTGCAGTAAATCAGTATGACCGTGTAACAAAATATACGAAACAAGTTTCTATTGCCTGATTGATTTATAATTTAAAAGGCGGCGAGTCGTTTTAACTTTGAAATGACTCAGTGGTTTCGGTAGTGGTCTGGTTGCCTACGTTATATTTATATTAACGTAATATTCAACAATTGAGTATGTTGTGAATGTTCATACAGATCAATAGGGGTTTTATCAGGCTCTGAGATCTGCATAATTCTTCATATCACCATAGTTCATTGAGTGGAATGGTTATGAAACCCGTCAGACTCCTTTGTTATATGTTTTTGTGGACCTGAAAGTGCACAACGTTCAAAAGAATTCCTATCATTTTGATTGTATTGACCAATAAAAACGTTGCATTAATTTGTAACAATTTGCCAACAGAAAACAAAGGATTGTGCACTTTCAGGGTGCTTCCAACATAAACTGCAGCACTGTTGTTTTTATCATTGATGTTTGCCGCTTTTCATAACCAGTCTCCTCTAATAACTATGATATCACAGGCGGCTGATATCATAAGGAAGTCGCAATCAATAACAGTTTTATAATTCATTCAAAACATTTCTAAGTTTTTAACAGCCTTACTTCCTCGTTGTCTTTCTTTTTCGGCACGGTTTTGGGATAGCTGACATCCATCGAGCAATATTTTTTTCGTATTCTTGCATACATACGTACATACAACCTTTATTTATACACGATGAAAGCCAAAGCTTACAGCTTGTGGGGTCTTTAGTTCAGTTTTAGTCAGCAATTGGGCTATTCTGTTTTCGGATACTCGTGAACTCTTTCGCCATTTGTTTCAGTTTACATTTTATTAGGTTGCCACGCCACTGCCTGGAAACGAGGTTGCTATTTTGTATTGCGGCAATATACCATCGTATCGATTATATAGTGCTGACTCTTCCAAATATGATAAGTGCCGGCTGGTTATGAAAATTAGTCGGGAGATTGGAGCCAATCAGAAATGGCGAATTCCGAAATATGTTAAATGAATAGTCAATATAATTGTACGCAAATAGATGCCTTGAATAAGACAAAACTAATCAGTATTTATATTTAGGCGAATTATAAATGTGATTGTTATTCAGGCCCTATTTTAAAGTCCATTCCAAGTTTGGGGGGGAGCTTGTAGACTTTCCTTCTAATGCCGCCCACCCATGATACCAGATTCACGTATCATGATCTGATTGGTCAGATCGCTGACTGTTGACAAGTGAGCGATGAATACCCACGTGCGCACCAGACGTGCGTAGGAATGTTATTAAGCCAATGCATTCAAGCGTAAAAAAAAACATCATAATTTGACGGGACTAATTATCTTATTGAGATGTTAGTGGCATAAATTGTGCAAGGGTTATTTTGCCTGGAACTAGGGGATATGTGATATATCCATCAGGTGCCGCCCCGAGGGCGCGACAGGTAAATAAGTTAAATGCTTATTTTTCACTCCTGAGGTTTCCTAAAGGAAAACACTTTTGAAAAAGCTTTCAATTAATTCTCTAGAGATGCTTATTCCCAAGATCCTCGAATTGTTTGAGGTTGAATTCTAAAATATGGAAATTGGTCAATTTCTTTGGAGTAGTCAAACAGTAGTTTTAACAGAAAGAGATGAGTAACTCAGAGGAAGAAGTATTCATAACGTTAAGGCAGAGCAGTTTTGGAAACTCTTGTGGACCTTCCACCGCGGCAGATTGGTGTGTCAGTCGTCCAACGAGTCACATTGCAAGCCGTTGGAGATGTTTTGTCAAATTCAATTGAAAGTGACGCGGCCGCCGATGCGAATTTCTAGTTTAAAGGACGTTGCGCTATGACAGCTGCCGACGGCGGAAATGAAGTTCAGAAATTGTGGTAAGTTCGTTGAATCGAAATTCCAAATTGTGCCTTGTGTTGTTTTATGGGATAGTGTGACATGTTCAGGGGAATATGAGAAAGGGAACGAGAAGGGGAAATATATATTGCATTGTTTTGTTATCACTGTTTCAGCCCCGCACTCCCCTGTTACAATCAATGTTACAATCAAAGTCGCTACCAAACTTTTCAGGCAGTGAATAATAACGAGGGGTTATGTAATATATTTCCCTAAAAAGAACAAAGGAAACCGAGCAAAGTGAAAAATAAGTGTTAAAGGATATTAAGGGTGTATTCATTTGCAACATACGCGTATAGCTGTCGCATTTTTTAATGTTTTTACGCCGGAAAATGATAAAAAAAATTCCAGCGGGCAAATGCGACAGCTATACGCGTATGTTGTAAATGAATCCACCCTAAATTGCAAGTGGGCGGATGGGCGGCATCAAAACAAAGTCTACTGGCTCCCCCGCATTTATCTCTCTCCAAGGCCACGCTCGTCTCGCTTCGCTCGCCGATTTTCTTGTTCGCCCCACTCCACTTGAATCGTGTTTGCAGGCTAGTCGAGATATGAAGCACGCGGAAAGTTAAGAGAGCAAGAAAGAGGCGTAGGAGTTGCTCGAGGCGCAGTCGGGAGCAACTGTAGTTTGCTTTTCGTCAAACATTCCACTGTAAATGAGCCACCATGTTTGGCTTTGCAGAAGCCTTTTGTTATCTTCTGTGTGAAGAAAAAGGCTTACATCGAGATTCCCGTTACAGCGACCCTTGAACTGATGTCCTTATCTTTTCATCATTTATGTTATCTTTTGATGGACCATAACAATCCTAGGTACCGTCCTTTACCTTGGCTCCTTTAGAAGCAGTACACGTAGCTTTGTGCTCCTTCCAATCTGATGTTTGACAGGCTCTGGAAGTTAAAGAAACTAGCTCACAATGTTTTCTGTCGTGTGCTTCAGTTAATTATGGATGCGTTCTTAACTTCAAATTCGTAAAGAAATAGTCTTTTGTATAAGATACATCAGCAAGTGAAAAATTATGATATTGCATTCTTTTCCGTCTCTTGCACTTACAGGATCACGCGTGGGGCGACGCTCCTACCCTCTCCCCCATATATTGTAAGTGGTTCAACTACAATTTCACCTTCATTCGTAATGGTAGCGGGACTGAGAGGTGTACAATTCAGGGAGAAGCCAGGCGTAAATATTAAATCAGCCGTGTTTTGCGCATAGCGCAGTTGACGTTACTCCGAATTGTCCGATTACCAATTATTTATGGCAACGATAAAATGCGAGAAACCCAATAATGGAATACTCAAGTGAAGACACAAACTTGTCAACAAAGCTTATACACAACTTTTGAAGCCAAAGCATCGCTTACAATGTTCGGTGAAGCTATTGTAAACTTTAGCTACTGTATCGTTTGCTTCTTTGATTTCAAATTCTAAAAGCAATACAACTTGTCAATGGACCCATTCTTTTTCTAAATTTTTGTTTTCAAGCTTAAAGTGGACATCTTACAGAAAAAAGATTTGGATTCATTTTGGTTGCCATTTGCTTAGCTATTGAGATTTCACTAACTAGTAACATTTGCTAAATTTTTCCTCTCTGGACAATTTTTTTTAAAACAGTTAAGTTGTGCACAAAAGCCAATAAGAATCTATCATTTTGTTAATGACAAAGTTAAACCCATTGTAGAGGCGACGTTATGCAATAAAAACTGAGCGATTAAGAACCTGCATTTCCCCAGTTAGCGTACACAGGTTCTTACATAGGGCATAGTTAGCACAAATTTAGGTTATTTACAGTAGGTTTTTATAAAGGTTCTTATTAAATTTTTCTGAAGAAAAAATACGTTGTAGCAAAGAGTATTTAGTGATATTCAGCTCGTTCCTCAGGTAAAAATTGTTTACCGTTACAATTGCAGTTGGAGTGATAAGGCACCTATGTCTGTAAAGAGGATCGTGCCACGATGTTGTCTGTTATTTGCCTAATTATACAAAATGAAACCTGTTTTAAATTTTAGGCTTAAACAGGTTCTTGTATGAAGGGGGCCTAACTGGCAAATTTTGCCCTAGCAGGGTCTTAATCGCGGGTTTTTACTGTATACAATGCACTACAAAAATCCAGAATCGCGTCAGTTATAATAATACTTAATCAAAGCAAATATACTACGGCCGAGGATAATTTTTGGCGAGGTATGGGTTGCAGAGTGTTTTATTTTTGTGTTTAAATTTGCTACTCACTTGCTGCAGTATTTTTTCGTCCTACAGCCACCACAGGACTTTAGATCAGTTTCCTTGATATTTTTAGTGCAAGCTTTATTGCCACATCTGGGGGGTTCTGGTAAATGAGCAAGTAGCTGATAGAATGAGGACAGCATATCCTTCCAAGGCACATCAACAGCGTCTAAGAAAGGCAACCTTTTTTCCTCAGCATCTTGGCCAAGTTCATAATACCTTTTTAACTCCTTCATGTCAAAGTTCACAAAAGCAAGCTGGGCAAGGTAGTAGCAAACATTTGGGTACGTTTTCCAACACGAAGGTGCTTCCGCCCAAAATTCTTCCAATATTTTTCTAGCAGTGTCTCCTAGCTTTTCAGTGGTCCAGGATCTGTATTTAGAAACTTGTCTCTCCTCTACGACTCGTTCGACACTCGGAAAGTACTTGCGCAATTCCGGGGGTGCGGAGTCCTCTCTTTTAGCGCAAACTCTGGAGGAATACAGACATACCAAACAAAGCCCAAGGCCTCTTTTGCTTGGAAAGTAGGTTGGACAGCACTTCAGGGAACTTTCAAAAGCTTCAGCCGCTGCTTCATAGTTTTCTGCAACGACATAGAGGCATCCCAAGAACTCATACAAAACGTGAAGCCAACTGCGGTAGCTTTGGTCAAACCTAAAACAGTCTTCAATTGGAACGTTGTTGGGTTCGGCTTTTTCAATGAAACGAATCAAATTTCTCATACACATCACCTTTTTAAGATCAGTTTTCCTCGTCTCTTGTGTCTGTTTCAACTCGTAAAAGTGGAAAGCAAAAGCTACGACGAGGCCTTCAAAGAAACTTGGTTTATTTTCCATACTTTTCTCACAAAGTTGATAAAGTTTAGGCAAAAAAGGCATTATAAGAGGAAAAGCTTGAAGTATAGAATTTTCAGTCAAATACCCACGAGCTAAAAGAGAAATCCCTCTTTCGTCAGCAAAGTTACTCTTGATCAGAATTTCAAGCCCCTGGTTTACCAGTCTGAGAGCCTGAAGATAAATCCGTGCCGTTGGGGACCACTGAAACGCACTGAGCATTTCCTCTGAAAATGCAGTAGGCTCGGTGATCACAAATGGGTGTTGCTGTGCCTCTGATCTTTGCTTTAGTTTCTCGCGCATGATTTCAAATGACTGAGCCAAGGCCTCTTTTTTAGGTTTTGATGCAGTATGCTGCTTATCTTCCGCTTCTTCGCATTTATTAAGAAGCTGAAAAAATAAAAATAAAAAACAAACATATAAAGGCTCGCTTACATCTACCAAATAAGCAGGAGTGGAGCCATAAATGCAACTGTCACAACTAAGACAGTGAGATAAACGTTTGGGGAAAGTACCTTTTGGGGTCAAGTGTATATCCGACATGAGGTAAGAGAATCATAAATTTGTTATAATTATTCATTCTTCAATTTCTGTGTAACCAACTGGCAGATTTCACAGCGTTATTGTAAGAGTTAGACAGCTATAATATGTTTTTACACAAAATTATGCTATAGAGCGTTTTCATATGACGTCACGGCGGCCATAATGGTGTTCACAACAACGAAACGGCGGTCACGTTGGTGTTCCTAACCAATCCTGCGGGAGTTGAACTCTTTATATGTAAACGCTTTCTTTTGTTCCGATAAATTTGCATAGATGCTAGCCAAGTGAGTGAAAACGCTCTATTCCAGATAGTATGCATTACAAAAATATAACCCTGGAAATCCAATTCGGTGTCTAGCAGTACATTGTCCTCATTAAACATATGCCACTCTTCTGAAACTAGCAAGGAAGTTTGGATCTCCATCACCGATACAGATTTATGTACAAACATTCACAATGTCTACAAGTAAAGCCTGGTATGCCATCATATGCTACCAGCCAGCTTCCAACGAAGTGCACTACACTTGCCAGTGTCATTGACATTTATCAGAAAATACATGGTAAAGACGTACCTGCTACTACCCTGGTTCCAGAGGTCCGTTCTCGAAATACCTTTGCCTAGTCTCTGTACGACGTTTTCCCAAACCCTACCGATCAATTCATTTCGGTGACGTATCCGAGGCGAACGGGCGGGAAACGGCCTCCCATTTTCGCTTGGACCACGTGACCCGAAACGCCTTGGCCGCGCGGAATAATGAGGCCTAGGGACTAGGCAAGTAATACCTAAGATAAAATAAACCGTGCTCACGGTTTGATAAAGCTCCCAAGACGCTGTTGAGGCTTCGCCGAGAACTATCAGGAATTAGATAAGTAGATAAGAAAAAAATAACCTCTGGAACCCAGGGTAACCTGCTACGTGTTCCTCTTCAAAAATTTAAAACATGCATGAATATAATGACTTAATGAAAAGTGTGAACACCAAAAATATTCCAGGAATGCTGATTGTGTTGTGACCAACTACAATAAAGTTCAGGACACAGAAGCAAACCTCAAAACACCACATGCTTGGCTTCTTTCTGGCAACACAATAGCATTCCATAAACATTTCTAGTGTTCATAGTTAAATAATTATTTCCAGATAATAAATGTGCTGGAAAAAAACACCAACATGCCTGGGACGTGGAACTTTAGTGAACTATACAGGCATGTGGGCAGTAAAGACCTGGGATGGTTCCTGTTGTTGGAGGCATAAGGTTGCCATAATATTTCAAAACAGTGTCCCAGATCACAGAGCAGGAATCTATGTTCCACGTAGGTTGTTAGTAGCATATGAGAACCAGTATTGAGCACAGCTTTAAAGATAAACAAGACTTAAATTCAAGATTGTCATTGGTAAAGCAGCTCTGAAATTTTGCTTGCCTATGGCCATTTCACCATTGTCTTCCTTAGAGTTAAATAAACCCAAAGGTGGTTTGTTTTGGCCCTTGGCTATTGAAAAGTGATCTGTTTTGCAGGAAAATATTCTTGTTCTGGATGACCGGGTAGCACTGATAAGGTGTGATTTAGAATTCAAGTTGCCAATTTGAAAATTAATTTTCACTATTTGGTAGGCCTGTGATAGGCCCCCTTAAGGTAATAGAGGCAAACACGAGCCAAAGAGGCCTACATGGGAGGCATGCCAGATTCTGTGGCATATAGCACCCAGAAGTATTACCTATTCTTCCCTAGATGGTATAGAACTCCATTGCGGGGTAGCCCAGCAGTATGTCATGGTTATTTTATTCTAGTGCCAGATAAAGAAGGAGATAGTGGGGCAAAGTTTCTTGTCTAAGGAAACAGTGCACAAGTAAGGCTTGAACACAGTCCTCCAGCATTGGTGCCTACACAAAGTGAAATTCCAATGATGCCATGCTGCTTGTTGAATCAATAATGAAATGGTAAAAGGGAGATGTTTGGATCAACAGCCCTTGTACCTTGTGCCATTGTGTCAGGGAGCCCTTGGAGTTATGAAATCCATAGCAGTTACAGTTTTTGCCTTGTTAGTGTTGTTGCTACCAATCAATCAGTGTCAAAATTGTTGAGTCATTGTACTCAAAAAGAGTAACTTTAGAGAGCAAAAGAATCCACACCCCCTCCTCTCTTCCCTCCATTCAAAGTTGGGGTGTCTGTTGTTTTCTACAGGTAGCTCGATAAGTGGCACAAAATTGCATGGAGGGGATGGGGGAGGAGAAGCTTTATTTTCCCCTTGTAAGTCAATGTCTTAACTAATTTTGTCGTCGATTGAAAATTATAATCCTTGATGCATAACAGTTCTCGCAGTGTCCACGTTGTGAGTGATATAATCAACTTTAAAGTTACTAAGGAGAATGGGCTTACATTTAAGGTCATTCCCTTGAAAATGATGCACTATCCAGATTTATTTCCAACTCGGCACAAATGTCAGACATATGTAGCACATTCAAAAACTGCAATAAAAATATGGGGTCACTGTGCTTGTTTGTGCCATGCATTCCCATAATTCTGAGTGTTTTTTCCTTGCTGCATGGGAAACAACTTAAACAACCGTCAAAAATTTTATAACAAGAACTATGAATCTTACTAAAACCTTAAGCCCTTTTGTTTGTTTGGGCTGTGCTCTTTCAGTAAAGTGACCTCAAATTACCTGATTTTGAAAAAATGTAGAGAAAAGGGACAGTTTTAAGATCTTCTTGTACCTCTCTGTTGCTGTAAATGTCGAAATTCATGTCATTTATACCTAAAAAATATAACTTCTACTATCCAGATTTTTTTTCTTCTTAATATATATAATTTTTTTGTGTTGCCATAACAAGTAAAAAACACACATAAAAAGGGGGGTCACCGTTTTCATTTCATCGCAAATGACAACAAAGGGAAAACTTGGGCTTCAAATGATCATTTTGCACAAGTGGACTGGGACGAATTTCAAGAAAAACACCTTTTTAGCTGGGCAGAATTATCAAAATCACTATAACCTCTTTTTAGGCAACCAGTGAAGTTTGCCGCCACCATTGAAGTCACAGTGTTATGCACACTAGGTGATGTGCAGTGCAAAACAAGAGAATTACCATAAGCCGCTCTCCAAAAATCCTACCCTGGTCTACAGCTGTATGAGTAGGTTTGACTACCAGCTGTTGTTTGGGAAAATGGGCCTGCACTCCTCCCCCGAAAAGACTATTCTTTCAGTAGAGGGAGAGAGAGTGGCAGAGGTCAAGCTTAGTCTCGGAGGTTTATCATGATTTTTCTGCCCTTGAGAGAGAACAAGCCACAAAGCAGTAAAAATGAGTTGCTGCTTGTTCCCTATCATGGAAAAGCAAAAAAAACCTCTGGGACCAGGGTAAGGTAGAAACCATCCACTGAAAAATTAAAATTCCTGAAATAGCTTCTTTTAGCATAATTTTATTCATCTTGTCTTTTGTCATTACAGCCACAGACACAAAAGTCCAGCAAATCAATGTTCAGTAAACTGGAAAAACAAACCATTTGGGAGTTGTGGCCAATTAAGTCAAGTCAAGTAGTCAATAGGCCATTTGCACTTAGAGGCATGTGACACCGTTTTTATGAAAATGAAAGTTATATGATTTTGCCTTCGAAAAACGATTAGTGGGTCATATCTTAAACAAAATAATGGTGATTTGGTTTTTCAAACCCGCACCATTTTCTTAAAATAAATAAGTTCGTAAATGGTCACGTGACCAAAATGTGATTTTTAAAATTATAAATTACCTCTCTCTCAACACAAATTTTGCACTTAAACTTCAAGGAAAATGTTGAAAAGATGATGTGATAACGTTTACAGCACATTTGAACGTAACTATGAAAGGTTGAGCAAGATATAAGCAAGAAGTAGTTTTGGCCGCCATGTTGGACGGCAAGAGCATGCCCTCCAACATGGCGGCCGATACAAATCATACTACTTTGCTGAAAAATCAAAGTGCCACAAAATATCTCCCTTAAATGCGTTTCCTCTCAAATTTCGGGTGTAACATAATTTTTGTGAGCTCTAACAATTTTTGGCATCAGCAAGATTCCAACTCAATGTTTAAAGGAAGCATTGGTCACGTGACCTCTTAGTGCAAGTGGCCTATTGTGTTTGACATGATAGTGGTGTAGGTAATTGCCTTAGCGATAAGGTGTGCTGGAGATGGTTGGTGGTGCAATAAACTGGGTAGTGCCAAAGAGAACATCCCCAAGTACTTGCAGCTGTATCTGCGGAGGTTAGCACCTTTGCCATTTCATATAAATTGACATTGTTTGCAATGACAATCAGTGTGATAGACTTCTATTCTGTTTCGACTGGTATCCATATCAATCATAAAGATCAACTCTTTTTTCCAATAAGTGTAACAATCATTTGGCTCAATTTTAATAAAACTTCTACAAGTGCAATTTACAAGACAGTGTGAGTTCCAGTTGAAAACTTTTTTTGAAAACTGACCCATTCCCTTGTAAGATCTACAATTATTTATAGACCCACCTGTTTTGCCACAACATCACCATTTGCAGAAGCTTTCTTGAGCCACCTTCTTGCTCTTGAAACGTCTTTGATTTGCTCACAACTTCCGTTTAAGTATATCTGCCCCAAGGTACATTGAGCCTCAGTATCACCTATTTCAGCTGCTCTTGTCAAATAATAAATTGCTTTAGTTGGCTGTGGACGGCCTTCCGGACATTCACCCTCAAGATAATACTTGTACAAAAATTTCAGAGCCCTTGGCTTTGAGGCGTTGTCGAGTTTTTTCACCGTACCAGACAATAATTTATCCATTGGCCCCAGTTCATAATCACTCTCACCTTCACCAGCGGCCATTTTATACCATTTAAAAGCCTCTTTTAGGTCTTCGTTCACGACTCCTTCAACTCCACATCTATACATTTCTGCAAGATTGAGCTGTGAACTTCTGCACCCCAGTTTCGCTGCCCTGTGGTACATCTCATAAGCCTTCTGCTGATGTCGTATCGTTCCTTTCCGATCTAATAACTCCCCAAGTTTTCCAAGGACGTTAGGAAATTCATAACCCTTATCTATAGCAGTGCTAAGCCATCCGATTGCTTTGTCGTTATCTCGCGGCAAGAGATCGCCAAAACCCTGCGAGTAAGCCCATCCCAAATCTGCTTGGGCGTGGATTTCGCCATTCTTGGCCTTATCGATTAATTTTTCGATTGATCCATATTTGTCAGTGTAGTATTTCTGGGAAGTAAGATCATTTGAAATAGGAAAATTCATGATTCAAGAAGATCCTCACAAGAACAAGCACATTTCCTTGGGCTCTATGGTCAGCGGGTGTTGTCCAAAAAC
>CALNXI010001497.1:79385-113466 GCA_942486025.1 Porites evermanni | reverse complement strand
GCTAACAACGCCCACTGTTTGGAAGAGAGAAACCAACAGACAGGGGTGGTGTCGTTGTCTTTTTCCCCTTGTTTTCGCCGGCGTTCTTTAAGAAACCCCCCTCTGTGCGGTGGTGGGGGGTTTTTTTTTTTGAAAATGCCACAGGGGGTTGGGGGGGGGGGGGGGGGGGGGAGAGGGAAGGGGCGAGAAAGGAGTGTCAGCATTATAGAGATGTCAGTATCATCAGAGTGGTAGAAATTTATGAAGCTTGGGGTTTATAGGATCTGTTTCACGTTTCATAAAAAAGGTGTCCGTATCATAAAATACAGGAATTGTATGAATGGGGGACAAAAGAACTTGGGACTGTGTGAAAAAGCCTGTTAGATAGCCTCTGCTCCTAATGACAATTTTTCTATGTACTTTGGGCTCATGCCGTCGTCCCCCCACTCCCTCAAGCGATGTCGTGGCCAAAAAAGCACTCATTTCCACCCATGGTGCTCGAAATTCAACTTTGTTTGGAGTGGGAGGGGAGGGGAGGGGTCGCTATTTTTACTAATATCACCGGAAAGGTCCCAACACTTTTGACCTCCACTGTAGTCCAGAATCCCTACCACTGAGCTACAGGCGACTCGAGATAAATTTTGCTCGAAGTACATTTGTTTTGAATGAGAAATTGTAACGAAAGCTTTATCTGGTATTTGGGTCTTTTTTCAAGTGAAACACATCTTAGTATAGGTAATTGCGGGTAATTGTTGCAGAGGAGAATAAGTTGACACTCCCTTTGCAGTGCTTAGTTCTCTCAGAATAACTGATGCTGATCACTCCAAAACCTCTCCTGACTTGAAAAAGATACTTGCGTTCCACTTCATTCCCCTTGTATTTTTTTTAGGAAAATGGTGAAAGAAAGGATTACCTTAACCACTCGAGGCGATCGCTTCAAGTTAGTTTAGTCATTCTGATCAATTTATTTTAGCTGTTTAATTTTATTATTTCACTGCTCTTGTACCGTTAACCTGGTCACCTCACTTTGCTCAACAGTTACTTCTCCTGTCACGAATTCAGTGTGAAACAGGTGATTTGTGATTGCATGGTTTCTACACGTTAAAGCTCAGTGTTTAGACATGAGGATATTGCATGGTTTTATGTTTCAACCATGATTCACCCTTACCTTGACTTTTGGCCGAAAATTTACAGGCATTTACTTCTATCTTTGTTTCTAACGATTCTTAGCTGTTCCCGAGTAGATCCATGCAGTTGATGTTTTTTATTCATTTAAGATATAAGAGATTGGTGAGAACAGGGACAAGGGGGAGCCTATGGCTACACCATCCACCTGGTCGTAGAAAGCATCTTTGAATAGGAAGTGAGTTTCTTTAGTAGCAAATTCAAAAAGCCGTTTTAACTCATTTTTGTTAAGTTTCAACCCTGGATTACCCTTAGTAATATACTTGACGGCGAGGTTGATACACTTTGCTGCCATTTTGAATTATTCAAATGTATTGTGTTACTTAAAACTAGTATAAATCGAGGTATAAACTAAGGGATGCTTAGGAAGCAAAAAATCAGCAAAATGTCAAATTGTGAGAGAAATTAACACTGTTAAAAATTTATTTCAGCATCTGCCTTTTGGTCATATTAAGCTCATGTTTTTTCGCAAACTAGTCACTAACAAGCCTAGAGTTCATTAAAAGATATCAAAGTTAATAACTTTGATGATTAAAGCTAAATTAAGTTTAATGTAATAATTCAATCAGTAAAATACAAATAACACATACTTTTTAGAGAAAATGCAAATTTCGAAAATCATGGCTGTCAAAACTCGGTTACCATGGTAACATCAATATTGACCTACACGTCACAACGACATTAAAATGTTCCCAGATAAATTTTAGGAAAATTTGGCCCTGGCTCGAACGGTTTTGAAGTTGTTCAACTTTATAACGAGGGGGCACCTCAAAACTCCCCCGATCTGAATAGGATTATGCGGGCGACGGTAAAGCGGGGTTTGATTACACTTGGGTTAAAAAGATACGTTTGCTGGTCACTTCAGGTAGTATGGGTTGCTGGTCAACTATAAAACTAAGGTGTGGCGTCGATAGTGAGAGAGAAAATTCACGTTAACTTCGTGACGAATAAAAGCAGTAAAAGAAGAATAAGCCCTATTCCGCTTTTGCTGAAGAAGATCGTGAAAGTCCTCATAAAAAAGTTCCTCCAACACTTTTTCATATAATTTGTCCCAGAGGACGTATATTAAGTGCACGTACATTTGCAGTACTCCATGGTATTGAGAATGAGTGGAATCCTAACATTTCAATACTCACCACCTCAGCTTGAAACCGCATATCGCAATATATACTTTTTCCTTCGCTGTTTACTTTTCTCGCTAGATTTAGGTGAGCAACGAAATTTTTTTCCCGAGAGCCCAGGCTTAGCATCAAGTCCATTGCACTGAGCCACGTGATCAGTAAGTGATTTGTCTTCTTTATCACGTGACACGTCTCCTATGTTCTCTTCGTCCTGCGCCTTAATGGCCGTTAACTGGCAGCACAAACCGTAAGGCGGTAGCGAGTGTCTGTTCTTTCGTTTTGTTTCCGTAGAAGATGACGACGATAAAAAACTGAAGGGATTAGTGACGGGATGTCCTTGCTGGCTAGTTCCGAGGTTCCTGGGGGGAAAGAAGGTTTGCGGAAGTGAAAACCTTCTGGGGCTTAACTTAGCCTGTAAAGATAAAAAAAAAATGTGAATAAGTTGTCGATTCTTCACAGTTTAATTAAAGACATGTAGAGCGAAAAAACCTATTCACCCGATAGCTTACCTTTACTTCCTCTGCTGGTTGCAGTTTAATTTATGTTTTGTAGGATGGTTTTTTACCCTGGGTACAAGAGATTTTTTTCTCGCGTGCAGCACGATTTTTCGGTCTCGGTCGCAGGCCGAAACCACGAGCGGGGAAGCCGCGAGAAAAAAAACCTCTGATACAGAGCGATGCCATTTACTGTTCTCGTTAAACTTTGAGCTTCTCCTGCGGTTCATGGTAAGGGCCTCTTGATTGAGACCGGAGACCACGCGTGAAAAGTCTCTGGCGACTAGGGTTATCGTAGTGGTTCTTATTTATAGTTGGGCAGATAAAATTCTAACAATTAAGGTGCGCGCTTTTAAATGAAAACTATCGAAAAGTAAGTCTGAGTGGTTATCTAACTGGGCTTCTGATCTAAGATGGTTCCAGCTTTTGAGTCTGTGATGAATGACGAAGAGTAACCATAATTAAGGCTAACTGTCACTTGCAGCCCGCTTACCACTACAAATGGTTGGATACCAACATGTTTCAGCAGGGGAGGGGAGGGGGGGCGGGGGTAAAGGGTAGGGGTTCAGGCCCAAACTCGAGTGAAAGCACCACCATGCTAGGGGCCTTCCAATAGACCCGTTGCTCTGGACGGTAAGCTTTTCTTGTGTTCTTCACCTGTTTGTGTGGTTTGACCTTGTTCACTACTAAGAATAGATTTTCTTCCGTTGGCAACTGCAGGACAGTAATTTGCATTTGTGAACAGTTCAGCGTAGTCCATCACAGAATATTAAAAGTTAAACCGCTCCCAGTGGAGCAAATCATAAGCTACAATCATAGACAAACGTCTTGGGACACTTTTGCGTTGCTGGGGCGTTTTCCAATTCACACAGGTCCAACCCCTCCCCTCACCCCACAAACAATGTTGGACACGTGTATCCAGAATTTTTTCCGAGCTTCAACTTTGTATAGGGTGGGGGGAGGGAGAACTGTAAGTTAGAGAATTTCGAAAAGGATGCACTGTTTTACGAGGGAACCGAGAAATGACAGAAAAATATGAATACTGCAGTACTGTCCCAAGGACTTTTGACCATTATTGTAGGTTGTTTTATCTGTATATAGGCTCCTGTGACGCGGACGATCGAGCATGATACGCGCGTTTGCCTCTCTTGCTCACACATAACATGTTCGCCCCAGATATCATCCCGAGGGACTGCTAGAAGATTATTCTATATGTAACTACCTTCTCTGCTGCCGAATCCTGTTTTTTATGCTGCAGTGGAATCGAAATAACCTTGGAATTAAAGACAGAAACTTTGCCGACTTTAGATGGTGTACTAGGAACTGCATTTCTTGGTGATTTTTGTGTTCTGTTGTCCTTGGTTAGAGCGGGCATTGCCTCTGAAAATCGAGGAGATCCCGTCTTATCCTTCTTTCCATTTTCTTCATTTTCTCGTCCACCGCGTTCATTTAACTTCACGGCTGAAGCGTCTTTCAGTTCGTCTCCAGTCGCTTTGCTTTCGACCGAAATATGCGACAAGTTCAGTGACAGGCTACGACCTTTGACCGCCATGACCTCAACAGACGAATAATTACAAGAGTCCTTTCTGGATATTTCAATTCCCGCATTGCTGAAAATGTTACAAGTTTCTGGCTTGTCAGGGTGTTCTGTCTCGTTTTCAAGTTTGGCGGAGTCAGCATCACCCATTGATCCGTTTTTGCCTTCTGGAAGTTTTTCGTTTGGTGCTGACAGATTTTCTGAACTCGCAGAGGATAGGCGATTGCGGTTCAGTAGAACGCCTAACTTCGTAGAGTCCGATTTTTTGTGTCCGTTTTGTGTTTTTTCTTCGTTAGCGTTAAAATCACAAACCACCGCTGTAGCTACAGTACATTCATGCCTCTTTTTTACTATATTTTTATTTTCCTTTTCTTGTGGAGTTCCACAGGAATCCTTAGATATAACTGACTCGGAGTTTGCTGAGGTTATTTCAGCGTTAGCCATCAGTTTAACTTTTTCTGGGTGTCTTATGTAGTATTTTTTCAGTTTCCTCTGCAGAAGATGGTATACTGTTGCTGTTGGGGTAGACCTGCAATGAGGACAGAAACAAAACACATGGCTGTTGTATGCAATCTTTATTATCAGGATGGGCTAACAAGGGTGAAAACAGGGTGTAAATGAAAAAAATAAAGTGCATTCCTTAAGCGTCCGCTTATAATCCCTGGGCTTACACATCCTCGCAAGGGGTTTTAGGAGGGTTTATAAACGAAGGGGTTAATATCCGAGGGGGTTTACACATCTTCGTAAGGGGTTTTAGGAGAGCTTATAAACGTAGGGGCTTATATCCCAGGGGGTTTATATATCTTCGTAAGGGGTTTTAGGAGAGCTTATAAACGAAGGGGTTTATATCCGGGGGGGGTGGGTTATTTTATACATCTCCGTAAGGGGTTTTAAGAGAGCTTATAAGCAGAGGGGCTTANAGTTTGCTGAGGTTATTTCAGCGTTAGCCATCAGTTTAACTTTTTCTGGGTGTCTTATGTAGTATTTTTTCAGTTTCCTCTGCAGAAGATGGTATACTGTTGCTGTTGGGGTAGACCTGCAATGAGGACAGAAACAAAACACATGGCTGTTGTATGCAATCTTTATTATCAGGATGGGCTAACAAGGGTGAAAACAGGGTGTAAATGAAAAAAATAAAGTGCATTCCTTAAGCGTCCGCTTATAATCCCTGGGCTTACACATCCTCGCAAGGGGTTTTAGGAGGGTTTATAAACGAAGGGGTTAATATCCGAGGGGGTTTACACATCTTCGTAAGGGGTTTTAGGAGAGCTTATAAACGTAGGGGCTTATATCCCAGGGGGTTTATATATCTTCGTAAGGGGTTTTAGGAGAGCTTATAAACGAAGGGGTTTATATCCGGGGGGGGTGGGTTATTTTATACATCTCCGTAAGGGGTTTTAAGAGAGCTTATAAGCAGAGGGGCTTATATCCCAGGGGGGTTTACACATCTTAGTAAGGGGTTTTAGGAGGGCTTATAAACGGAGAGGCTTATATCCGAGGGGGTTTACACATCTTTGTAAGGGGTTTTAGGAGGGCTCACAAACGGAGGGACTTATATCCGAGGGGGTTTATACATCCTCATAAGGAGTTTTAGAAGGGCTTATAAACGGAGAGGCTTATATCCCAGGGGGGCTTATAACCCGAATAGAAAAAAACGCTTCAATCAAGCTAAAGTAGTGCTGATCAAAATACGTTTTGCATTTACTGATTTTTTCTGGTTTTTAATTATGCTTCAAAACTTCATAATAAATCGAATTCATTTCAATGTAAGCTAGAGGGGGACTCATATCCAGGGAGGCTTATAATCGCTTGTATATTTTTGTTTTTAATTTGGCCTTGCATGCGAATACAGCCCTTTTTAGAAATCTTTAAGAGAGATCAAATTCGTTTATATACTGGGCGAAACCGCGCTTTCAGCTCATACGTTTCTGGCGTAGACAAAGAGCTTCTTTTGAATACCTTATTACACCTACCAGAGGAAAGGGGATTTACGGAATAATACCTTCGTCGAGTAAAACCTGTTAACGATCAACGGTGATACCGAGTGAATATCCCGAATTCAAGAGATACTCACGCACTATTACGACACAATATCAAGCCCCTGATATACCTGTTTAGCGTCACAGCGTCAATGACTTCCTTCTGATTAAAGTCCATTTTCTCTGTCATGTGCCTGAGGATGTTCTTGTCCATTTCCTCCTCCCGCGGGTAGTTCGGGAAGACAACTGGCTTAACGGGACCATCAAACCCCTTGCGAAGCCATTCATGATTAAGCGCCTCAACCAGCGTGATCCTTTGCTCGCGGTTAAAGGTGAGAAAACGCCGAATAAGGTCCTTACATGCTATTAAAAAAATAGTAATATCAGAGTTAAAGAAAGTAATAATGATATGGTCGATGTTCTCCTTGCGAGACCACTCTCGCGGGCAACACCGGCTCTTGTTACGATCAGCATTGTGATAGCTTGTTGGAACTTTGTCTTTGTACTTAAGAGCACTTGTAAGCAACTGTTCCCGAAGTCGACCACTACTGTGAAATAATGAGCAGGCCTTTTCCTTTCTTTTTAAGTTCTCGTGAGCGACGACTCAGTTACGACTTTAATAAAAGCATTAACTTCTTGCAAGAGAGAATAATTGGACAGTCTGGCCCTTGGGATATGCGAATTTCACCAAAGTTATTTTTAGCAATTAAACACTTGAAATTAATCGGAAGATGGTATCCGGAAAGATCCGCAAACTCTCTTGGTGTCTCACCGTTACAATATTCTGCATTAATTACCTTCAGGCAGTCGCTTCTGAGCTTGATGACGTTTCAAACAATCGATTAAAATGCGCGGACGTCCCAGGAATAAGACATCCGTGTAAGTACAAACTCTAAAAATAACTTTAGTAAAATCCTTGCCAACGCCCTAAGATTTCGTCTCTGTCTCATTAGTCTCTCTTGCTTGTTGATCATGGAGCGATTTTCGTATGACCTTGAAATATGGTTTTGGTAAGTGTTCGTTATTTGTTTTATCAGCCAATGGATGAAAAGATCAAAACATGGACTCTTTGTTTTCCCGCCAAAGAATCCCTAATGTGGAGAAGGCATTGTTCGATTGGCCAATCGTGTTGCGGTATGACGTCAAAGCGAAGTATCGGTTGAATTCTGGAAAGTTCTCGGGCATGAAATATTTTCACGCAAGCTTTCGCTTAACCAACCAAAAGCCACGCTCTTTTGTACCCTTTCGATAAACCAATCAAATCGCTCTATTGTCGTTCGTTTGTTGCTTCTGTTTTGTTCGCGTGTTTTCATTTCAAGGTCATATGAAAATCACTCTATTTACTTAAGCAATGCTTATGACTTTCAGTTGGAATTGTGGCATATACTTTTGTCCAAAAAACCCTTTCAATTATCGAAAAGGTTTCTTCAACTTGGGGAAACACTGCTGCTCTTTCTTATTAAGCCAAAAGAACTTACAAGCTGACAGATGATCAGGAATGGGATTCATGTCGTTTGTCTTCATTTTGTTGTAAAGTGTAGTGATGTGGAAGGGCTCGGCTGTGTATGGTAACTTTCCTGTCAGCATCGCAAACATGTTTACTCCTCTGAAAAAGAAAACAGGAAAATATAGAATTTGTTGATAAATTATATCCCGGCTTTTCTTCGAAGACCAGCGAGCCCCTCTTCTTTCCTGCAGTCGCCATGTTTAAATTGAAAGCTGATTGGGCTGAGAAGTAAGGGTTGTGACAATGTAACATCGACCCAGAGGAGGTTTTGTGTCCAGCGGTTTTAGTGAAAACAAGGGTTTGTGGGGGTTGCTCAGTCTCGCGGGATCACAAACCTCCCTAAGGTCGATCTTATTTTGTATTTACCAGTAGTAAGTGCGATCAATCAGTGGGGTGGGATTAAGGAAAAAAAAAGGTCAAGTTTCGGCGAGGGGGAGGAGAAGAGGGGTGGAAAATGTGTCCCGTCTATCCCGTCCCCTCCCCTTTTACCGGTCTTCTATGATTCGTTCATCGCGACCTGCGAACAAATTCTAGTGCTGGCCCATCCCTTCCCCTCTCCAAAAAAGCGTCTGCACTGCAACCTTAGTTTAAATGAGTTTAGAATCTTCTATCAAAATCATCTCAACGTTTCCTTTACTGCATTGAAGCTTTTTGACAACTTTTTCAACTTTGACCGCGCTCAAGCGCAGTGCTTCCACTCTTTCTATTGAACATATTAGAAAGTTTTTTGATCGACCTGGCAACATGACCCAAGAAATGCTCAAATGATGATGAAAAAATAAACATATTCAACAGATCAAGTCAAGACTTCTACTTTTAACGATGTTTGTTTTTTTTTACCAAGTTGCGACTAATCGCCGGGAAATCTCCAAGGGTGGACAAGCATAGAGTTATTACTTTCCCTGGCAGGAAAAACTCGTACAAGTCGTAGAAATCGCAGAAATCACGGTAATCAAAGATCACGTAGTGCTTCCGAGGACTTTCAACTGACTTATCTCGATACTTTGGCAACGTTGTGATGATGGTACTACACCCCTGCATAATCTGGGGTGATACCAGATGCTTAACAACAAAGTAAAAGAAAATCAACAGCGAGGAATCGTTCACGTACATACTCCATACGTCCACTTCAGGTCCGTAAGGTTTGTGACCCAAGATTTCTGGAGCAGCGTATGCTGGTGAACCACATTGAGTCTTGAGAAATTCCCGAGTAGAATGACCATCAGACAATTGGGCGAACATCGTGTTACTGAGACCAAAATCTATTAGATAATATTAATACAAGTTATGAAACCTATTTCGTATATTGATAACGAGTATTGGACTTACAACATCTATACTAGACAATAATAATAATAATAATAATATTTAATACTTATATTGCGCTTTTTCTATAAAAATATACAAAAGCGCATTACAATATTATTAATAACTAAATTAAAACCAGTAAAATTACGCGGTAAAATTACAATATTACAATATTAACATTACAATATTAAAAAAATAAAAATAATAAAAATAAAAAATAAATAAATAAATAATCTAACTAAAAGCCTTTTTAAATAAATATGTTTTAACAGAGCGTTTAAAAGAGTCGATTGATGTTTCCTGTCTAATTGGCAGAGGAAGACTGTTCCATAAAAAGGGGGCAGCCATCGATAACGCGCGATCTCCCAAAGTCTTCTTCGTTCTTTCTAACAATATACCATTATTGTTACGGCGTAGTTGGTAACGTGAGACCGGTAAGACAGAGACAAGATCCTTAAGATAGCTAGGCGCAACACCGTGAAGAATCTTAAATGTAACAAGGAGAATCTTAAAATCTACGCGCAAGCGCACTGGTAGCCAGTGGAGTTCTCTTAGCAAAGGAGTAACGTGACAATACTTAGGTGCACAGTAAACCAATCGAGCACTGGCATTCAATCCTCTACGTGTTTCGCCAAAGGGCGCGAAGCCCGGGGGAAAGGCCAATAGTAGTAAAGGAAGAGAAAATAAGGGGGAAAATCATGTGAGCACTCTGTGAACAGCCCTCTGCGAGCCCACTGTGAGCCCTCCTGAACAGTAACGTTCTAAAAGCTGTTTTAAACTTGGCAAGAGAAGTACCGATTTTTAGTTTAAACCGTCGGAGCAGCCACAGCAAAGGAACATTCACTATTATCTTTCAGGAAGGAAAGGCAAGAGGTAGTTCACTCATTCTAATTTTTCGCGCCTCTGGTATCCAGGAAACTGAACCACATTCCTCCGCCGTCTGGCCATTTTTTGTTTTAATTTATTGTGCGCAGTTCTAAATACAACCAAATACCTTAAGAATTACCTATAATTTTGATGTTGTAGTCGTCGTCCAGGAGCAAATTTTCAACTTTCAAGTCCCTGAAGAACAAAAAATTTAAAATTACAACCTACAACCTGTGTTACATTATTTCCCCAAAGTTTTTGCAGCTACGTGTTAGCTTGCCGGCGAGTTCGCGTATGTTAACCGGCTCACTGCTTGATCCGTTTCTGACTTGTTTCCTTGCCAGAGACTTCGTGGGAACGTCCGTAAGCGTGAGTAGCTATTAGTTACCAGTTGTCGTCGTCGTCATTCCCCAATCAAACAGAAAATGCTCACCCCTCGTGATTCGAAATCGGGACAAACATTTCCATTACCCTTAATACCCATATTACCAGTCGTTTTCTGCGCCTGCGCTCTTTCTCGCGCACTACGGATGGATCTTAGGCAAGGCGGACAGAAACCGGACCCAGTCAACAGTTAGAAATCGGGCTTACCATCCCACCTGCCCTTATCAATTTTTTCTTGGCAACATGTTTTCATGGAAAAGTGCAACTTCCAACAAACTGATAAGAGACGTTTGACCCTAGCAGTTTTTCTCGATTCTCTTTGTGTCCTAGTCAGCTCTCTGATTTTGGAATTGGTAGGTCTGAGTTCAATTCAAGGCGCGTTCAAAGACCACAGCCTGGATTGGTTTCTCGATATAATTCCGATTCCTAGACCATGCTGTTAATGGCCAACTGGCTTTCCTACCGCCAGTTGGGAAGGTTTCCAATATTTGTTTGTCATGTTGTTTATCACTATCCATGGAAATGCTATTACAGAGACGTTTTACACGTCTTTCTATCTTACCTGTGAAGTATCCCTCCCTGATGAAGATAACGCACTGCAGAAACAGTTTGTCGAATGAACTTTCTAACCTCCACCTCACCAAGCTTTCTGCGGTAACAGATGTAATCCATAAGATCTCCCCCAGCTGCTAACTCTGTGATCAGGTAATACCTGTACATTGGAGCGATATACACAGTACCTTAATGCACAGGCAAGCCTTCGGGCAGGCTCACTTGTGCGAGTTCGGTTAAAAGTTTGCTCAAACAAAAGCACAAGCGAGCCTGCTCACAGGATATGCACCGGTTGTAGCTCAAACCAGTCAAGCTAACCCTTGAGGGTGCAGAGCCAGCAATTAAAGCCGGCGAGAAGAATAGAAGACTTTTCCTCCCGCGCTGGTTGCTCTGACGTTAAAATTCTCTTCAAACAAAAGCACAAGCGAGCCTGCTCACAGGCTATGAACTTGTTGTAGCTCGAACCAGTCAAGCTAACACTTAAGAGTAGATAAGCTAAGGCTGAATGAATAATTAATCTCCAAGCAGCGTGTCAGGATATGGAAGCGCCCGGCACACTTCTTCATTAACACGCCGTCTCTTTTCTATTTTATCTTTAAAGTAGCTCCTGAGGCAACAACAGCGTCTCAAACTGGGTACTAAATGTACTGCCTACCTTGCGGAATTGCTTTTGCGCGTATGAGAGTTTTGGCGGCGAAGCCTTCATTCTGGCATCGGCTAAAATTAGACTCACAAATAAGATATTTATCATATTCCGTAACGGTTATTACAACTTCATGTATAGTCCATGGCGTTTTTTCGGTAGTTGCCTGGTAACGCAAATCAACCTCCTGAATGCCCATGCACGCATGTGCCGGGCGGGGGGACCTGGGAACAGGGGCTGACTGGCCGAAAACTCTAGCAGAAGAATGCTGATCGAATATTTTGTCGAAAACAAAGATGTGTGGGTGAGTGAGTGAGTGACAAAACAGTAAAATAAATAATAGTAACCAACCGAAACGACATATCTTCCTTAATATGAAATTTACCTTTCTGGTTACAAAATTACTAACCTGTGTTCTGTTTCCACTACTTCAAGCAGCTGAACAATATTGGGATGTCGAATCATCTGCATAATTTTCGCCTCTCGACGCATATTTCGAGCCACGTACTTATCTTGGTGCGCTTGCTTCTTATCTATGATCTTTACAGCCACCTACGAAACACGCGGGAAAGAGTTATCCACAGGCAACGTACTGCCTTAAACAAAGCTTAGCCCTTCTTATGCCCGTTTCTCTACCTATAAGGCCTCTACCGAATGCCCCCATCTAGGAAGGACACTACGCGCCGGCCCGGCCCCATCACACATCCTTGAGGACATCAAAGTGACACAATGGAGTGTCAGCATTATAGAGATGTCAGTATTATCAGAGTAGTAGAAATTTATGAAGCTTGGGGTTTATAGCATCTGTTTCACGTTTCATAAAAAAGGTGTCCGTATCATAAAATATAGGAATTGTATGAATGGGGGATCAAAGAACTTGGGATTGTGTGAAAAAGCCTGTTAGATAGCCTCTGCTCCTAGTGACAATTTTTTGATCTACTTTGGCTTCATCCCGTCGTACCCCCACTCCCCCAGCAATGTTGTGGCCAAAAAAGTACTCATTTCCACCCATCGTCCTCGAAAATCAACTTTGTTTGGAGTGGGAGGGCAGGGGAGGGGTCGCTAGTTTTACTAATATCACCGGAAAGTTCCCAACACTTTTGACCTCCACTGTAGTCCAGATTCCCTACCACTGAGCTACAAGAGACTGGCGATAAATTTTGCTCGAAGTACATTTGTTTTGAATGAGAAATTGTAACGAGAGCTTTATCTGGTATTTGGGTCTTTTTTCAAGTGAAACATATCTTAGTATAGGTAATTGCGGGTAATTGTTGCAGAGGAGAATAAGTTGACACTCCCTTTGCAGTGCTTAGTTCTCTCAGAATAACTGATGCTGATCACTCCAAAACCTCTCCTAACTTGAAAAAGATACTTGCGTTCCAGTTAATTCCCCTTGTATTTTTTTAGGAAAATGGTGAAAGAAAGGATTACCTTAACCACTCGAGGCGATCGCTTCAAGTCAGTTTAGTCATTCTGATCAATTTATTTTAGCTGTTTAATTCTGTTATTTCACTGCTCTTGTACCGTTAACCTGGTCACCTCACTTTGCTCAACAGGTACTTCTCCTGTCACGAATTCAGTGTGAAACAGGTGATTTGTGATTGCATGGTTTCTACACGTTAAAGCTCAGTGTTTACACATGAGGATATTGCATGGTTTTATGTTTCAACCATGATTCACCCTTACCTTGACTTTTGGCCGAAAATTTACAGGAAATTACTTCTATCTTTGTTTCTAACGATTCTTAGCTGTTCCCGAGTAGATCCATGCAGTTGATGTTTCTTATTAATTTAAGATATAAGAGATTGGGAGAACAGGGACAAGGGGGAGCCCATGGCTACATCATCCAAGTGGTCGTAGAAAGCACCTTTGAATAGGAAGTGAGTTTCTTTGGTAACAAACTCCAAAAGCCGTTTTAGCTCATTTTTGTTAAGTTTCAACCCTGTATTACCCTCAGTAATATCCTTGACGACGAGGTTGATACACTCTGCTGCCATTTTGAATTATTTAAATGTATTCTATGTTACTTAAAACTAGTATAAATCGAGGTATAAATTAAGGGATGCTTAGGAAGCAAGAAATTAGCAAAATGTCAGATTTTGAGAGAAATGAACACTGTTAAAAATTTATTTCAGCATCTGCCTTTTGGTCATATTAAGCTCATGTTTTTTCGCAAACTAGTCACTAACAAGCCTGGATTTCATTAAAAGTTACAATAACTTTGATGATTAAGTTAAATTAAGTTTAATTTAATAATTCAATCAGTAAAATAGAAATAACACATACTTTTTGGAGAAAATGCAAATTTTGAAAATCATGGCTGTCAAAACTCGGTTACCATGGTAACATAAATATTGACCTACACGTCACAACGACATTAAAATGTTCCCAGATAAATTTTAGGAAAATTTGGTCCTAGCTTGAACGGTTGTGAAGTTATTCAACTTTATATATAGCGAGGGGGCACCTCAAAACTCCCCCGGTCTGAATAGGGTTATGCGGGTATAAAGCGGGGATTGGTTACACGTGGGTTAAAAAGATAAGTTTGCTGGTCACCACAGGTGGTATGGGTTGCTGGTCAACTATAAAACTAAGGTGCGGTGACGAATAAAAGCAGTAAAAGAAGAATAAGCCCTATTCCGCTTTTGCTGAAGAAGATCGTGAAAGTCCTCATAAAAAAGTTCCTCCAACACTTTTTCATATAATTTCTCCCAGAGGACGTGTATTAAGTGCACGTACATTTGCAGTACTCCATGGTATTGAGAATGAGTGGAATCCTAACATTTCAATACTCACCACCTCAGCTTGAAACCGCATATCGCAATATATACACTACATGATCACATAAATTGAGTACCGAGGCGAGTTAGAGCCATAACTGACATAATTCTACTACATTCTACTAACTGCACGAAACTCGGTAAATTCCTAAGCCCTAGAGTACTTAAGAGAATTCGTATGCCGTTTATAAAGCCTAAAAGCTATTGAGAAGAACAACATTGTTGAATTTACTTTTAGTACTGATCATCATCTATCGCTTTGAACAGTACAAAAAGAGGGGCAATATCAAACAGCTTCCAGAAAGGCCCGGTAGAACTCAGCTTTCAGTGCTAACAAGTATTCAGTCGGTCTGTCAAAGTTTTTGAAGAGTTAAAACGTGTTAAACTTGTAATAGTTGGAACATTTTCTTACTTAAAACTTCCCCTAGGGTTTTAAATTACTGTTAATATGATTACCATTATATTTCTATATTTTCTTCGTTTTTGGTTATTCTTATTTACGATGTTTTAAAAAGAACATAAACACTTGTCAATAGCCCAGTATGTTGCAATGGGGTTGCTTGAATTAGATAATCTTTACGAAGCATCGCCATGTTCTCACTACACGCAACAAAGTTGTTGCGATCACTCAGATAAATAAATTGCTCAACGATCAGAAATGATCGGAAATGATATTTTCCTCATTCCACCACATCCAATACAGAATACAGGGAATGAAATAATATCATTATATAGATCCTGAACAACTCTTCCGCAGTTGCACAATTTTCCGCTGTTTTTGATTTAATTTGATAGCGAATTTTATATCGCTGAAATCGCCCAAAAACAAAAAGAGAAAGCTAAAACACTCAGGTATGCGAAATAATCCTATGGAATTTTAAAAAGAAGAAACCCAATATTACGAACAGTATGCAAGTCAATTATTATTAAATTGTACTTTTGTTCAATAGAAAAGTCAACACCATCTAAGGCCTTTCACCGTAAAATGCTTTTGTTTAAATAAAACAGTTTTATGTACATAGTTTATGGCTTTCTGTTATTGAAAGAGAAACCCACTGGAATAACATAAACGAAGGCAGGCTAACATGATTGGCGCGCCAAAAATCTCAACTAAAAATATCACCCACGGAGTTATCTAATCCTCTGTTACAACAGCGGTGATTCAGTTTGCTCTCTACTCGCATGTTTTTTTTTTCCCCAAAGCTTCTTTAACTAGCAGCAGAAATCCTGACGTGAAAAATGGTTTAAGGTTAGCTTTATAAGCATATTCAAAGCGTGGTTAAGTAGCTACTCGTCAAAAACGGAAGTTGAAAAATCACCCTGAAATATGTCAGACTGATATATTGGTTTGATAAAATGGCGAACTATAAATCAAAATTGTGAACAAATTTGGATGTTTTTCGCGTGATAATACGTTTTTAATGGCTTAATTTCTTAATTTATGTAGCAGGGTAATGCGCACGAATACGTAAGTTGGAAAACTGCACTGGAAGAGGGCAAATTTGCAGACAATACGTTTTGGTAACTTGTGCGTGAGTAACGTGTAACGTATTTCCAAAAATGACTTAAAACAGCAAAAAAACATTGCGTGAAACATGCCATATCATAGGCTATGAACACAAATGAAATAATGACTGCTAATAATAATTTTCACGTACCTTGCACTCTAATTAAATTGGCGACAAACGCTAAGCCGGGCAGCTATGTGACAAATTTTTGTTGCCAAGGTTAGTTCAAGATAACGCTTTATTTTTACCTTGTATTAACGTTGAGTTCGGCAAATCATAAACAGCTCATTCCTTTCCACAGGACTGGGAAGTCTTCAGTGATGGTAAAACATTGTGTACTGTTCGAATGTTGCAAGGGAATGACCACGAGTCGACCTAATATAATTCACTGGATATTCGCGTCGCCAAAGGAGCCGTCCTTAGTTATATATCTTACCTTTTCTCCTGTCAGAACATGAAATCCTTGCTTTACCCTCGCAAACGATCCTTCCCCGATCGTCTTTCCAAGCAGGTAATTTCCGATACGCTTACATTTAAGATATCTTTGTAATTCTTCTTTTGGTACTTGAGCGACTCCCGCGGGCAGAAAACCATTAGCTCGCTCGCGAGATTCGTCATCCATTTTTGCTCTGTCCGCCGAAGTTAAACCATTCAATTCTGTTTTCATCTCATCTCGTTAGAACAGACTCTAAAGACGCTACTGCTAAATGGCATGATTCGTAATTTCTTTTACAGCGCCTGTCATGTCCCGAAACGCTGTGAATAAACGGAATTTCAAAACAGCATGCACCAAGCACTACATGTAAAATGAGCTGAAGTTATTATTTGCCAAGTGTCAGAGTCTGACATTCAAAAAATTTGTAGCACTCAATATGATTCGCTGCTCACTTCCGGTTTATTTGCGTTTATTAAACAAATCATCATAACTGAAATCTGATCAAAGGCTCTCGTCGTTTGTCATGAGGTCACAAGCTACACGTGTATGTCGCTCGCCAAAAAGATTTGCGCGCGCAGATCCGGGAAGGCTTTATATCGCGCTCGGACAAATGTCACATTCCGTTGTATTGTGTTTCTATCACGGCGGATCAATAACAGCTATTGAATTACCACTTAAGACTATAAAACCAAACAACTCTGTCAACTGACTTGTTTACGAGAGTATCCTTGTGAGTTCCGCGCGTGTAGTAAGTCGATTATGATTCAGCTAACTTCTGTTTGGCTTCTTTTTCTGGGATGTACTTTCAATGTGGCAGCTCTTCTTCCACCGGATAGTGTTTCATTCTCTCCTAAGACATGGTTTCCAAGAGATTTTGAAAGGCTAGAAGCTCTGTCGCTCCAGCATTCTCAAAGACGTCGGCCTAAGCCTCTGGCCTTTAGCGACGGCAAAGGCTTGGTGGCGGGAACAAGCAACCCTCTTGCTGTGCACGCGGGGGTAGAGACGCTGAAAAAAGGCGGGAACGCAATGGATGCGTGCTTGACAACAGCTTTTACAGGTAGGCTGGGTTAAACTTTACTTGCCTGAATATTTTTTCGTAGCAGTTCAATAAGCTCTTTCTTAATTTAAATTATATCACTAGAGTAAAAAAATAAGCCAAGTGCACCTCGGTTAGTCTGTTTCCTGCCACCGACTTAAGAAACCAAATAAACGAGACAATGCAGTCTTTAATACACTCTGTAACCTGAAGAGGATTAAAGATTTTTATTTCGGCGTTAGAGTATTAACGATACCATTTCCTTTTCAAACCCAGTTCTTAGTCAGTTGATCCTGCTTTTAACTGGACCGTTTTGAAAAGATCGAAAGGTTATTTCAATTCAACTCTACCAGACTGTAGAATAAATTAGTCCTAGACGATTTCTGCCAACGGTTTTTCGAGTTTGGAACCTAGTCTAACAAAGTCTAACTGGTTACAAGTAACGATGAAGATCTCCAGGATTTAAACTTTGAGATATTTAAGACAGTACACCCTTTTTGTGTCACCGATCGTAGTTAGTTGACACTTTTTAAGTGGTTTATTTTGACAAGATCGGAAGGTTTTTTTGCTTTTTCGGGGGCGGGACACTAAGTCCCAAATGCGTCTGTGTCCGGTTTTTCGTGTTCTAAATCAAATTGTAAATTGTCTAACTTTAAAAATGCGAGTGCACGAAAATATCTAAGATTTAGTGACGTACGCCAAGAACTCATTCAGTTCTTGGTTTTTATCATTTTAATTGTCATACAACTCTATCTAGATTTATATTGCTGTCTGTTTGTTTTTCGTAGCTTGTGATATATCTCGCCCTCTTGGAATAAATCCGTTACCGGCTGACTAAGTTTCGTAAACAAAAAATATTTCTAAACATTAAAAAAGATAATTTCTCTTTTTATCTCAAAACAGATGTACTAGAGATGTCAAATTTGCTTAATTTTTGAGATAAGATAGGCCATATATAGGAGAAAAGGAAATGGCATAACAAGTCTTCAAGTTGTTAACATTTCAAACTGACAAAAGAAAATTAAACTTAATGCAAGTATTCAAGTGACTCACCTGGGCAAAAAGTTATAACTGAATTACTTCTGTTTCGGCTTTCTAAACCAAATTTAAAAAAGAAAAAATATATAAATAAATCGTTCGCTAATCAGTACGCTTCGTGGATGTTTTTCCGGAGCAGTTGCAAAATGTTTTTAATACGCTCTGGAACATTTTAGCTTCGTTTTTTTCTAGATTGGAAAAAAAATTGAAGAAATAAATAAGTGAAATACACGTTGTACTCAGTTTACCAAGAACTGCACGTCCGGCTAGGTGTCGCAATCCAGCGATAAGCAAATGTGTATCTTTTGATAAAAATTATCTTCCCTTTATCTGAATAACCAGTTTGCAAAACAATAAGCTGCGATTCGTGTTAGCGAGTATCTGTTACTGTTTTTCAGGGTTCCCTGCTGCTCAGTATGCCTCTGTGTGCCCTATGATTTTATTTTAACTAGGTATCTGTGAGTGTCTCTCTTCTAGCTCAGTATCAATTCTATCAGAATCTTTGAGACGTGATCCTATGTGAACGCATTCCAGGCTGCTCAGTTGACCTTATCGAGGCCTAGCCAAGCTACAACCTTTGCATAAGTCAATTTTCTTTATTTGTTGCCCGAATAAAGAATGTACAAGGAAAGCATTGCTCGCCACAGCTAGTCCAAAACGTTTTCGAGACACTATAACATATCATTAGACCAAAAGTGGGGTTAATCAGATCATACACTATTCTATGCCCCTGTATCCGCTTAAATCCAATAGTGGAGGAGAGGGGAGGGGAGGGAGAGAATCCCTTGTACACCTAATGTGCATTGCACTGCAAAAGTTTTCAGTTCTGCAAATGTCTGAACTTAACCGTTTTCGCTCCTCGGTTTCTTGTCATGTATTTCATGCCCCTGTATCCGCTTAAATCCAGTAGTGGAGGGGAGGAGAGGGAGAGAATCCCTTGTACAACTAATGTGCATTGCACTACAAAAGTTTTCAGTTTTGCAAATGTCTCAACTCAACCGTTCTCGCTCCTCGGTTTCTTGTCATGTATGATTGTTCAATCTTCCTGATTGATATTCTATATAAAAAATCACCAAAGCCGAGGAGCAAAATTATGGTAAATTGCAATATTTATGGCGCCATCTAGTGTACGAACCGAAGATGAATACTATAGTGTCTTTGTCAATTTTTTGCACGCGGCCATGAGAGTGAGACTTTATACTGACTGGATGTAAGATGCTCATACGGTTCTCTGCCGGGGTTAAAGTTTCCAAGTATAGTTTCAGTTCTCTTACCTGAAAACAAAAGAAGAAGATGTGACCAAATGCTCCTTGTTTCTTACGTGACTTCTAAGCTTTATAAAAAAAATTTAAATCCAGTTGTGCATATCAGGCACTCGACACGACAAATAACAAAATTATTATAAGCTTTTTACTTCGCCTTGTGAGTTTCAAAAACAACTGTTGTATTTTCACGCACACCATCTTCATCGTTGTCCGACTCGCCAAAATACAACCTCACCAAGGAGCTTCCCCCGTTTTACGCAGATACTGAGAAGGTTCGCATCGTTTCTTCGTTATCGAGAAAACAAATTTCTCTCATGTTCACTGCTGATGATTTGTGGATTAAAAATGGCAAAAGTTTACAGGCTGAACATTGTTTTCTTACACAATAATTGCTTGCTCGGAGGATCATTAAAGTTCGCGAATTTCTTTTTACTGTGGGGTCCCGATATAGGGGATAGACTGCAAAGCAGAGATAAGAGACAGCTTAGGGTGTCCAACATCCATCAAGTGGATGCGTTCGGCTTAAAATTGAACCAATTAATAGTTTCCCAGAGTGCGGTCTAAATTGTTTTCATGTTTTGAGTGGAAGCCAAAAATAATTTTACCAGAAAAGAAAATAATCATTTGTTATTGAACGCGTCTTGCCGCTCTCTACAGTGGCATGGAAAAATAGTTCATATAAGACGGCCGCTTAAAATCCCAGAAAAACGATTTTAAGCACTTGAAAAATCGCAGTGTTCTTTTGCACCATTTCCTATAAGGTCCTATAGATAAGACCATAATCCGGTATTTAGTTTGTGCCTTTCGAGTGGACCAGCTGACTGAAAGGATGCGCTCCTCAAAAAGTAATCACCTTATCACTAAAATACTTTCCTTATCGAAAAAGCACTTTGTTATGTAACTTACACAATAAGTGTGTGTTTCTTTGGACTATTTGATTTTTGTATAAAACCTGAACAATTTTAGCCAAGATTACTCAACAGGGCTCGCTGATGATCGTGGTCAGAACTAAAGACAAGTGACGAACTAAGTCACAGATAGTACCATGCTTATAAACTCAAAGTCACGTCTCTCAGAATTTAATTAAGCTGTGTAGATTGACGCTGGTTGTGCCCCCCAGGTCTAGATGGGGCAAATTTCGATGATAAGGGAAGATCAATTAAACTTTGTAATCGCACCTTATCATTTATACTTAAAGGGAACTAAGATAAACGTTAGTGGAATTAATTTTCAAAACTCACCGACGCACACTCAGGCACTCAGAGGCTCTTAACTTTAAGAGATTTTACTTTGTATCGAGTTCAAGCACACATGTTAGCGATGCTGAGAGTACTTGGTAAAAACTAAATAAAAAGAAACTAAAATAGACAATAACACTTTTCCCTTGAGATACGTTTTTAGTACTTTTCCTTTTCAACAGAATACACTGTTTGAATTTCCGCAATTTGTTTTGTTCGATCGCTTCGCAGAGCGAGAACTCATTGAGGACATTGAGCTGAGCTGGCAGGTCGCGCAATCTTATACGTGATCCCCGAATGACTTAATGTTCCAAAACTTGGCTGTAAGTCACCTATTTTTTTTGCCAAGGGCTAGATTTGATCGTATGTACTCGTACACAGTAGTAAGTCCAGTTGACACGTAAGACGGTTTTTCATCTCTGTCAGGACCCACTCCTGTCTCTGTATAGCTGGGACTGGATGACTCGAGCTAATTCGAGGACACCTTTATTTTTTTTTTCTTCAGAGATCGTCTTGGCGGCAGGTTCTCACGTGTCGTTTGCCGGTGTAGCCAACATTCTATACCATGACAGCTCAACGGGTGACACTTACAACATTGATGGGGGCTGGAACAAACCTTACTACGTAGACCTGGCTCAGATGCCTGAACATCATTCGGACCGCAGCAATGGTGCCTCGGTTCTAGTCCCAGGATTCATAGCAGCCGTGTCTACTGCTTCGGAGAAGTATGGGAGGCTTCCACTGTCCAAGCTTTTGGAACCTGCAAAGTACTTTTCTCAAAAGGGTTTTAAACTTCCTTCTCACTTAGCGGAGAACATTAAGAAGAACTATAATCCAAGAAGCCTTCTGCGAACCAAGGAAGGTACCAGATTGCGTTCCTCAATCATGCATTTATCATATTCTGTTAAGGACAATTTACACACTATCTCTACAACGCATGTTAAAGGACATCGCTAAGTAGTTGAGAAAATGGAGCAAAGGTTGACTATCTGGTTTGGGTCACATTTTGCTCTGTTGTCAAGCATAAGCATGTTTTCTTCTTTCGACTCTCTAGGCCAAATTTGTCAAGTTGTAAAAAGGAATGATTTGAGAGCAGACAAAAATTTCTCAAGGGCAATCCAAAACAAAACGAAACATCACCAACAAAAAGCTGATGTTAAAGCAAGAGTACCTCAGGTGTCTCCCCTTCCCCCCACGTCCCTATATCCCCCTCTCCCGCGCACATCTTATCTTTCAACGCGCTTCCCAAGTTAATATTTAAGAGAAAAATGACACAACTGGGGATAACTCAGCAGCGTGCTCTGCCATATGTATGTGAGTCCATCCCATTCCAAATTCAAAACCCTTGTGACGAATATGCTTCCCATCACTTCGCAAGACCTATATAAAATGTGAGAGAAGTTAGCCATTTTAATCTATAATTCCGTCATTTGGTTGCAGGCAAGCATATTTTTACCAATCCGAAAACAAAGCAGCTCTACAGTGCAGGCGAACGATTCAGACAACCTAAACTGGCGAAGTTCCTCAAGCGTCTTTCCAAGTACGGCAGGGAGTATTTTTATAAAGGAACCTGGGCAGAGGATATGGTAGAGATGGTTCAAAGCCAAGAAGGTTACATCACCATGGAGGACATTACTGAATATCAAGTGACGTCACCGGAGCCCGCCAGCACACAGTACCAGGGGTATCACGTGCTGACATCAGGCGCCGAATGGGGTGGCGCTGAGCTTTTGGAGAAAATGAACTTGTTGGAGTTGGCAGGAATTGACAGTTCAACAGACTCGTACCTGACGAATGCTACGAAGCTTTTTTGGCTTGCTTCTGTCACTCGGTTCAGCTCTTTTATTTCATTTTTCGCTCACTTTGTTCCAAATGGAAAGCACCTTCTCAAGGAACACCTTGGCATTCATTTGTCCAATTCACATCGAGGGCTAATAGAACCAGCAGAGGACTTGTGGGACAAAATTGGCTCTATGAAGCGCATGAAAGAACTAAATGAGCTAATGCGAGAAATGCTGACAAGTGTTAAGATGGATGTGGAAGGTCAGGACCATGGATCTTCTGGAGTAGTTGTAGTAGACAGAGGTGGCAATGTGTGCTCTCTGGTGCATGGCACAGACAGCAGTCCGTGGGGCTCAGGATTATTTGTACAGGGAGTGAGTCTTCCTAGCCCAGGAATCGTACTGAAGTCTTTACTGAAAGAAATGGGAAACAAAAGGAGAGTCCCTTCAGGACTGCAGCCTGTGATTGTCTTCGAGGAAGAGTTCCGTGGCCTCGATGAATTTGGTCGAAGGCTCAGACGTGACGTCGCTGTGACTAGAAAGCACAACAAGAGACTTACGGACAAACGGAGGGGCTTAAAACATCGTGAATACACGAGAGTAGAACTGCCACAGAAACTAGTGATCCTCAAAACGCATAACCGGGTCAGATCTCATCTGAACCACCTATCATCTGCCAGGGATAAGGAAAATTTTGAAGAAGCTAACGAAGGCGTCCAAGATCATATTGGTGTAAAATCAGTTATATATGAAGAACAGCCTAGTGATGAGGAGAAACGTTCATCAAAGGCTTCTGTTCATGGAGAATACTTTACACCGACAAACGACGGAGAAATCACAAAACCACATCCTACCGTTCCAGAAGGGCATTCAAATCCTATAAACGCAGTGCCACAAACACCTCACCACGAAAAGCAGCGACTCGTTGCTTCCATAAATTCCCTTATCAAAGAAGACGACGACGAAGAAGAAAATGAACTGGAGCTTTTGCTTCTGCTTCTCCGCCACCTCCTTCTCCTCAGAAATTTCCTCCGGGACTCCCTTTCGTTGAGGTCTCTCAAAGGAGTACACCCATAGGGACTTGGGGTCCTCTGTGTTCAGTAAAGTCTCCTTTCGGGGGAGCCTTCTTTCCATACTGGCCTGATACCAGTGTTAGCTATGGCCTGTACGGGTCCATCACATGCGCTCTCTATCCCACAGTACTTGACAAGCATTTTGGACAGTGGAATGAGTCCGAAGGCAGCCCTCGAATCGCCTATATTTCTTGTTTCTAGCCCTCACTCTTTTCAGCAGGATATCCAAGTGGAAAAGTTTGCGTTCGACGAGAATGTTTTACGAGAGGTAGAGGAATTTGGGCAGCAGATTACCGAGGTGGATTCTCAAACGGCACAAGAAGTGGCTGGATTTGGCGCTGCTGTCACCTTCAGCAGTGGTGGGAAAATGCTTGGCTGTGCTCATCCGACAACAGAAGGCCTCGCTGAGGGTGTTGCAGTTCTAGAAAGCTAGTTTGGTGAGAAAACGTACTAAACTTACCAATCAAAAAAGTACTTTCTAGCGCGATCTGCACATTGAATATTAAACATGCCTTTTACTACCGCTACCTGCCACATTTCAGCGAAGTTCAATCTCTTTCTTGCCAACCACGTATAAAGGAACAAAATGTAATTCCGGCTTGAACTAGCCTCAGGAAACAGCCGACATTTCGAGACGCCACCATTGGTTTCCTCGCGAAATGACGTCAGAGAAACGACTGCAGAAATTCCACACTGATGAGTTGTCACTACCCAGATCTGAGTAGTGCTTCTGATTGGTCTATTTTGCTTCAACCGATCAGAAGAAGTACCCAGATTTGGGTAGTGACACGTCATCAGTATGGAGTTTCTGCAGTCGTTCCCAAGATGATATGTGTTTCGCGGAAAACCAGTAGTGGGGTCGTGGAATGTTGGCTGTTTTGCCAGGTTAGCATCGAGCTCGGAAATCGTGGTAAATGTGAACAGCGACTATCCCTAATAATATACAGGCAGCCCAACATAGAGGAATTTGAAGTCGGACATTTGCTTCTTCACCCCCAATAAATGTGTTTTTTAGTATGAGCATTAAAACTACATCTGTCAGTATTTTACAATTTGCAAAACAATTACGTTATAAAGTTCAGCGAGGGCTGTACTTGTGATTTTATGAAAAAGGGCAAAATGTAAATTGGACAGGACAGTGCATAACAAAATTAGTATTGGCTAGAGTTTATGTTCAATAGTTGTTTTAACTAAAAAGTAACAAGCGAACGGCACCTAGAACCGGTGTATTTGAAGTTCTTTATATGCGTCAATAGTTAGCATTAATCAATTTTTTTGTCTTCCTTTACTCTTTGAAGTGCTTGAAATTTTCCAACTTCCGGTAACTGGGAATCCAGACCGGTGTCCGCGTAGACTATATCAGGGGCGTAGCCAGCTTTTCGAGTAGTTGTAGGCCTGGCTGACTTTCATTTCCACATATCCCGAAAATTGCACGTATGACTAGTGCGCACTAACCTCACCAACCCTTTGAGCTCTTAAGCTTTTCACCTCACCCCAACAACGCATAATTTATTACAAGCGATAGAGTGATCAAACTAAACATTTGCAAGCCCGGGCCTACAAGTCTATGGACTGGCTAAGCACCTGTATATTACTACTGCCCTGAACAGCATATACTGTGGTGGGAGGTGCTTTAAGGCAACCGTATTCCTACAAAGAATCCTACTTCTACACCGTTCAAGGATGATTAAAGGAGTTCTGCCACAATTTGTCTGCGTTGTTTTAAAACCCTAAAAACACATTGCAATCAAAGAAAACCCGGAAATGGTGGTCGACTGCGTGTCGTTCGATAACGTTGCGTTTCCATTGCAAGCATATTAGTTGGGGGTGAAATCACTATTCGTTGCGTGAAACAAGGAGCAGGCAGTTCTGATTCTTAAAAGTTGAACCATGCGTCACACCACCAATAAAGCACGCTCTGTTGAACCTGGGTTAAAATAGTAGTCAGTGGCACAAAGTCAAGCTGCGAGACTAAGTCTTTATATAGGGCTCAAGTAACCTTGCAAAATTAAAACCGGGTTAAAATGAGTAGTGTTTTTTTGCCATGTTATGCTTTTTGCATAAGATGTAGCTTGACAGTCTATCTCTAAGTTGTCGAAATTTAGTTATTAAAAGCGACGCAGTTTTGTTCTAGAAGAAAGCCTTCAAACACTGCTGAAATCGTTAGACAATGACCTTAAACGGTCTGGCCCTGGTCCTTTAAAAGATGGACGGCGCTATTCACCAGGCAAGGCCCCGTTTGTTCAAGCGTTGAATAGCCCCATATATCGGATAAATCACTATTTAACGGATAAGTATTAAGGAAACCAATTGTGTTATCTTGTGGATAGAGATTTATCCAGTAGATATATAACGTTATTCTCCTTTCGTTTTGAACAACTGGGGCCTGACAAATTACTATGCTGTGGAGAGGCGGTAACAAAGTCAACTGTGTTATCCACTGGATAGAGATTTATCCACGAAATAGCACTAATGGATAACTTGACCCTGCGCACTGAGATCCGCTTGTAATCCCGTCAGCCCGGGCAGCATGGCTCTAACACTGGAGCATTGATTTCATGTTAGGCTCTCTCTTCTTATTGTCCATGAGCTGTCTCTGGCTGTTATTTTGTTTCCAGGCCCCAGCACCGCAATCGAGTTCGGGATATCTGAGGAGGCTAGGTACCTAAGCAGAAAATAGATTTGTCATGTGCAAGAGAAGTCAAACTTCCGATAGATGGCAGAAATAGTGCACCAAAAAGGCGGGCTCATCTAATAAGCAATTGTTCAGTATTATCAAAGGCGCCCTTAGAGATCCGCAAATCAAAAGCAAAGAATGGGAAGAAGACGAAGTAAGAAAAAGACTGGTGCCAGCGAGCGCTTCGAACAAAAACGATACTCACGTGCGTGCCACATGAATAAGGTCTTCCCTGGTTACACCAAAAAGCTGGTCCTTTTGCTTCTGCCGCATGTCATCTGTCACGCCTTGAGTGAAGTATAGCATACCTCGGTTACTAGGAGATACTGGCCGGTCAATCTAAAAAGAAGAAAGAGAAAAACAGGCAACGACTGTTCAGTTACTGGAGCTCTTATCAAAAGGAAATGTCTGTGTATGAGATCACCATTCACTTGCATTTACTTAGAATTCCTCCCCCTACCCTCCCCCCGAACCTCTCCACTTTCCCTCTGCCAACTCGCAAGTGGACGTAACATTTTTTAACTTATCTGTACGGAGATCAACGAAAAAATAAGATCTGCAACCACAGCTGACCGCTTAAAGGAGCGATACCAGTAGCATGGAGTTCAAAAGAAATTTTGTGTTAAAGTAAAGCTTTGCGCTTATTGACCGAACCTTACAGGCGGTAAAAAAGAGGTACGATCAGCCATAAGTAGGTAAATAACGACCAGAAACAAGATCTACCACAGAAAAACATTTGACGCCATTTTTTGCTTTGTCCAGACGGTGGTGACTTACTGTTTTACTCGTGACAGGTTACTAAAATCTTGAGGCCACGAGCGTCTTCGTTACTTGTACTGAACTGGATTCGGCGAGCTACTCAGCATTTTATGCAAGAAAACAGGGGTGCTTGGTAATTGTGCATTAAAAAAAAACATAAAACTATAAAATTTGACGTGATGGGACCCTCTACAAAGTATATCCAAATCTGCTTCGCCTCAAATCACAGCCCATATTTTCTGAAGCTTCACAAACAAAATGGCATGAGCCATTCCATTTTTCAACCGGAATTTCCGGTTTCCCCATGTAAATGGTAAGTACCCAAGGAATAGTTATACAAACGCAGTATACGCCTAACTTACTTGCGCCAACACAGAAATCTTAGCTTCCTCGATGTCTTGTTCCGTAAACTTTCCCTCAGCCGCCCACTGGACAGAGTGTTCAAACGCCGATAAAGTTTCTTCAAAGTTAGGATCCCTGGCAAAAGTAAATTGAAATTCAAGTCTTCCCTTGCGAGATTTAACCTAATATCTACGAAGAAAAGTGCGAGGTTTGATACCAAGTTTGATGCGAAGGTGTTATGCAGAGGGCAAGCATTGGAGACAACACCGCGACCCTAAACGTGGGGTGTTACATCTCTTTCATCTCAGTAAAGAAGTTAGTTTAAATTGTAACAGTCCAGCGTAAAAGATCTCTAATGACAAATTCCAACGTTTATTTAAAGAGCAATGATTAACCCTTGGCCAATTTCTTTCTACCCGTTCAGACAACACATTTCATGCGCTGCTATTTACCAAGAACAGGACACTTTTAGGGTATTTTCACTGGCACAAACGGTTCTATAAGAGGTTCAAAAAAGGAAAATTACTTAATGCCCGGCTCTGCAAGCGGTTGATTGAAATGAAGCGAATGTTTTGATTCGGTACTCGAGCGGGCGAGATGTGCTTTTCTGGGCCTCTCGAGATTTAGATATCCCCCTTGGTCAAGAAAACATTTTCTTATGGAGATATAATAAATCCATTAATAACTAAGCCTGTTCGGTCAAGATGGCTGGGTATCGATTTTTTTCGTCTTCATCAAAACGCGGGTAACATCCATCCATCCTTACCGAGCAATCTTGGTCATAAGGGGATAACCCGCTGATTGTTACCTGTAAGAATAGAAGGAGAATATCCCACCACCAATTTTCGCCCCACTGCCATAAGCTCCACCTTTTTCTCTAGAAAGCAAGTGAAATGGTTAATTAAAACGCCCGACACAAACAAGGAAGCTGATAAACGTGCGGCCCTCTAAGCAGTTTGGATTTTTGAAAAATAGTCAGCTTGATAGGTTCAGAAAGTTTAACTCTGTTTTTGTAACCTTGAATTGCAACACTCGCACTCGGAAGGCATATTTGTTTTACAAGTTATTTCTTTATTAAGTTAAGTTTCATATCGAGTGACAGGGAAAACTGAACTGACAAAACTGACTAAACTGCCGTGACGCAGTCCCGTTAAGAGACTGGTCACACCTCCAATGAAATAAGCCCATGGGAGCTTATTATAGAGGTTGCTGCGTTGGTTTAATAGGCAGTCAATGAATATTTTAGATCCCGATGGAAGCTAAAAAGTAAAACAACTTAAAGAGATATAAGCTCTGTTTCTTTAAATGACTGCTTTCCTAAACATACCTTATTTCGCGGTGCAGAAAATTTGCCGAAAGCATTTTCGCCAGGATTCTTAATCTGAAGGAGACCATTAAAAGAACTATGAATTACTTAATAAAAGCAAACATAGAAAACGAAGACAAACATATCACTTGTAAGTAATCAAGCAAAAAGAATCCTGCAATACAGTTATATAGTGGAACCTATGGAGACGAACACTTCTCTCTACTACGGAGAGCTCTTTTGTTTCTAAAGAAACCAAATTTCTTGCGATCCCTACATCTAAAGAACATCCGTTGAGTGCTCCGTCCACTTGCTGTCCGTATCAAGGTTTAACTGTACTTTCTTCACTTTATTGAATTCGCCACGGTGACAAGGGATGAAACAGGACTTGCGTTCCAATCGATATCATCCCCTTCATTACCCACACAGCCCATGAAAGGTTGTACCACACCACCGAGGTTTACGCCCCCACCTCTTTACGAACAGCAGTGTGGGTTCTTTTACGTCCCACAAGAATTAGAACAATGAGAGAGCTATGAGACGGGGCCTACTGTTTTTCGTCCTTATCCGAGAAGACTAGAATGTCTAGCCATTTGTAGATGTCACAACAAAGGCAGCACATTCTCCTCAGTAATTTTAAGACCCTGAGTGTTGGTCCGGCTGGGGTTTGAACTCGCGACCTCCCGCTCAGCAGACTGGGGCTTATCCAATTAAGCTAACCGGGCGGTGGTTACTTGTAGGTTAGTAAACATAAAACTGGGTTTTGATACACTCATTATTTGACCCTGCTATTCCCAGAGTCAACTGAGATATTGACTGTGAAACAACTAATTGCACCTGTTGATAAGATGGCATGGTGTACTGAACCATTCAAGCAAAACAACTATAGCAGCACTCTAGCACAGAATAGTTTTTCTTATATTTTGCAAAATGAAATAGGTGATCAACTTCCTGAAAACATGAAAACTGTTCGGCGGCCGTTGTAACAGACACTCTAATTTGAATATGCTCTATCAGCTCCTGCTTATATCATTTTTCCAAAGAGAACTGTTTTTGACAGGAAGTTAATCACCTGACCAACTACTACAAAAGTCCTATTGAGATCATGCAGTCGTCGGAGATGATTATAACCCACCAAACACAAGACAATGAACTTACTTAGGGAAGTCCTCATGTGTATATGGTACAGTAGGAAGACATCTGCTGATGTAATTCACCGGGAAAGGCACCTCAAAATGGGTCTTGGCAGCAGTTGGCTTGAAGTCTGGGTTCTGAAGGTTTAAGTCAAAAGGTGATTGTTTTAAAAAAATATGAATCCATTATTACGCAATGCAACATCACGTGATTTCTTAGGGTAGGACACAATGACTTTGAACATGCGTTGTGAGGGCAGGGATTCATATATATACATCTAAGCATGATCACACGAGAAAGGTGAAGGGATAAAGGTGGAGGTTGTAAAACCAACTAGAGAGGTTTTATTGAACCAAAATCACCACTGTAGCTCATCCAATAAACGCACAACTGATATCCGAAAGGCCAGTCAACATTTTTGTTTTACAGACGAGCCTCCCGTAAGCGTCACATCTGACACCAGAAAAAAGCATTTACTTTGGAGAGGTATTCGCTTAAAGCAGGTTAAATTCCTGTTAAATTTCCTTTCCTGGTGGATTCCGTCTTAATGCCCATTCACGAAGTAGCAGTGCAATACTAAGGTCATCACATATTGAAAGCCAGCGTTTAAACTGAAGTATACCTTTACGTGAGATGATTCTTCGTACAAGCTACTGGGTAGAGAATCACAGAAGCCCTCTAAAGCAGTTTCTACCGCCTTTCGGCCTTCAGCTGTTGTGTTCACAGCGCATCTAGGATAAAAACTCAGTCAGCAAAGATGGGGGAACGAGAGAAATAACAACGTCGGTTTGGGTTAAAAGCCGAAATGTTCATTAACTGAACTTAATCGTCAGCTTGTATAATTTCGACAGAAATAAATCAATTTCGCCCATGATGTTCAAACTACAAAGCGAACATAGCTTAGCGAAATCGAAATTCAGCCGCCGCAAAGTTCACCTAAAGTAATCTTAATTTGATCACCTAAACCCGGTTAAATTAATGTCCAGTATTTCTGCTCTTAATAAATTAATTTCAGTTGGCTCATGTAAAGAATGGTGTTTACTGAACCCCAACCAGAGACAATAGCCTTGGACTGGAGGAACTCGGATACGGATATGCTCTACAGTACCCAATGGTGAGAAATCAGTCTATTAAAATGATGGTGATGACGTTGATGATACAAAACCATTGGCGTAATTTTGTTGGTTTCTAGGTATTTGGGTCAGGTCATCGAAGTTACTAGTGAACGCTGTATCGTTACAAAATATTCCAAATCTATTGCTGCTTGTTAATAAAGTCTTGCGTTTCAAACATCAGCCTATGGCCCGGATAAAAAGGCAACCTTTTCTCACTCAATTAAGAAAATTTGTTGAATTTCCCGATTGATTAACAGTTTTTTTAGTGTTCCTCACCACTGTAAAATTTATCGCAGTTTTTTTTTTGTCTCACCTGAATTGTGTTCCCTCCAAGACTTGTACTGCAATGGTGCTGAATTTCTCTATAACAGACGTCAAATCCTCCATTTCAGCTAAGTTCTTCATAAATAAGACCTGAAATAAGAGTATACGCAAATAAGTGTCGCACGGTTGTGTGTTAAGAAGTTGTGGGCTTGGTATCCTGGCCTTTGAGTGAACGTGAGGCTGAAGTTGACCTTGTTTTGATACAAACCTCCTTCCTTTTCTTATGGAAATTATCCTTTAAAATACTGCCTGTTCTCAACTTTATCAATTGATCTAATTCCATATAGTTCATATGTCCAGCACCCATCCTATAAAACAGAGAAAAACGCTTCATAATAATGTCAAAATATACAATTTTTAAAACCCTTTTCACTCCTTTGCGCTATAACGAGATTACTGGTCAGTGCTAACTGTTACATCTGTGGACGAAATATTGTGGTGTTACCATTCAAACGAAACCTCTTCAGCAGTATTTTCACCAGGTACTATTTATTTAGTATGTGGTTCTAACTTTTGAGTCTGCAGATGAAAACCTATGGTGTTACCATTCAAATGAAACCAAGTTAATACTACTTTCGCATGATCTATTTAGTATATGGTTCTAACTTTTGAGTCTGCGGATGAAATCCTGTGGTGTTACCATTCAGATGAAACCTTTTTGGCAGAACTTGAATAGTACTGTTTATTCCATACGATTTTTTAAATGATTATTTCTCGCACCATTTCCTGGGCTCTACGCCTCACTTTTCCCAAAAACCCCTAGCAAATCTGAGTGTCCTTTGAGTGATTTTGAGAGTCTCGCCATAAAGAAACACAAAGTAGTTACTCTGGCTAATCACAAACGAAGCAGACAATCAAATGAACCAACCAGAATTCGAAACAAATACATACAGCCAGTGAAAAGCGCCGCAAAACGCGTTTGATTGATTGGTTGATAAACTGGCGCGAATTTTCTAGCCAATCACAAACGATAAGACAATCAAATGAACCAGTCAGAATTGGACAAAAAATACATGCAGCTGGTGAAAAACCAAAGCCACTGCAAAATTACTAGCTTTCAACACACAACTCAACACGGTTGCAAAGCTTATGACATCGTACTTTGTAAGGATGTAGCAGAAGAGAGGCAAATATTCCCTGAGCTCCTCAGGTATATCCGTGATACTAGAGATTGCCCGAAAGTAGCTTATACCATTGGTGGGCTGCTCACAATACTGCACAGGAACACCAGCTGTTGGAAAAATACACAAGGCAAGGTTTGTACAATTTTTCTTCAAAATCTCAAAACTGTATAAGTCTAGTGTTTACTTGATATATAGTTCTCGATGGATAACTGGCTTTTTCAAGATCCTGGACAACGTTTAAAGATTAAGCATAAACAGCAAAGTCAAGATCAAGTTCAAAAGCGTTTATTTAAGCATTTTGCTTCGTACAGGGGAAATGAGAGTAAAATTTACACTTTCTGTATAACTCTGGATGGATAACTGGATTTTCAACATCCTGGATAACGTTAAAGATATTTAGCTTTAACCGCAAAATCAAGATCACCTTTGCACTAAATTCGTCGTAAGCACGTTACTTGCTAAAGGAGAAACTAGCAATTAACATTCTTTGCTACGTCTCCGTGTTCCCTTATCCACCCTTAGATCTGCCCTCACTTTCAATGTCTTATCTCATCAAGAGACTTTTTCGGACAGTTTTCAATGGTCACCAAGACAGTCATTCGTTTCGTCCTTTTAAGCGTCGTTTTCCCAGGCCTTCTCGGTCAATGCATTTTGGTGACGTATCCAAGGCGAAGGCGCGGGAAACGTCTCACTTCTTCGCTCGGACCACGTGACGTGAAACGCATTGTCCGCGCGGAATAATAAGGCCTAGGGACCAGGCAAAGCGTCACCCTGGAGGAAGGGACAAGTTTTGTCCATAGGAAATCTAGTTAGTGGCCGCTACATAGAGGGTGTCCGCCTAATAGCGGTTAGACTGTATTTCTATAACATACCAGAGATGTAGTGCTCCAATGTAACAGGCTTGATGAGGGGATCAATATCTATATACAAGTGAAAAGAAGGAAAGAAAAAGAGTTGACATTACAGTTAAAAAGGTGTTAAACGCTTAAAGCTTTGATCAAATAAAGATTATCTTTTGGAACCATTAAACTAGGCAATGGATAAGGACACTAGGCCAAACGACCAACCAACTTCTAATTTGGGTCGACATAAATTAAGTTGGGTCAGTTAGGACGCGTCGAACCAATCAACTGAATGAGATCAGTAATAAATTTTCTCCCGAACAAGGCTCCATGTACATTAGCATACAAATTTTTAATTAATTTATTAGTTTAGTTTATCGCATGTGAGACGATCTTCAGACATTCTCTCCGTTTGAAGCGGACCGATACAACGTGTTGGACGATCCAAACTCATTCAGACGAACTTAACTGAGCCAGACGTCGACCTTTTCATGGACGTAACTCACTAAGTTTGGTTCGACTCATGAAAAGTTCTACGTTTGGCCTAGGCCATACGTTAGATAGGCTTATGTTGGGAAGACTACAATGATGGACCAAAGTCTTACGACAAATTTGCATTTGTAGTCCGTTTGAAAGGTACTCATGCCCAGCTCCTTGTCCACCCCACATACAACGTCAACCCGTGTATTCGTAGACTGCAACACAGTCCGTATTTTTGCATGTTCAAATGGCGAGCCGTCAAACGAA
>CALNXI010001497.1:59159-69633 GCA_942486025.1 Porites evermanni | reverse complement strand
AACGAGCAAGCGACGACGTCTTGAGGTCGACTTGTTTCGCCTGAATGGATATGAATCGTATTATAAATTCACGCGGGAAAAAAATGATTGACATATGCTGTGTCGGGAGCGGCGTGAAATGTCACTCACTGTCCTATTGCTCAATTGTCATGACGTCACCGGTGGAATTTTCGACCGGTGAATTTCGCGCCAAACAGGTATGAAAAGTCCTTTAAAATGGCATAACCAACCAGGAAAAAAAAATAAAGGACTTTTAGCAAGTGTATTCCTGTTTATGTCCGCTTCTCCTTAGGGTGAACAAAGACGTTTTTGAGCGATGCACGTCAACAGGAAGTGGACATTTAACAATATTTGGCAGTAGTTCGCCTACATTTTTGGCTAATCGTCTCTATAAGAGGAAGACAAACTAAGCATTACAAATTTTGCAGCCTCAAGAGATATTAAAAGTGAAAACGCGTCGCTTCCGTTTGACGCACGTCTCTCAAAAACGCCTTTGCTTAAACACTCTATAAAGCCCCTTAGACCCCACCCACTGCCCCCTTTCTAACTCAATTGATATCCCTTGTCTCATCTCCCTTGGCTTGTCTGAAAACAATCACCCAGTAAAGACAGACAAATGTGTTCGAAAATTTACCATAATAAGTCCAAGACCAAAATTACTGCTCTGGTGTTTGGTAGCTAATTCAATGCTGTGCAAAGCTGCTTCTATCCTCTCCGATGGAAAACCTTCCCTGCAACAATCGAGCAATAACGTGATTATTCTTTGAAACCACATTAAAATTCGAACCACAGCAAGCTGGCTGTAAAATTTTCTTGTGCCTGTGTACGCTCACGCTTCCCTTGTACACCGTATAAGGTAGTTAGCTTGAAATTCAGGAGAAATCAAAAAATTAAATGATCGGTTTACATCTGAACCGGGCTATATACCAACTGATACATGTTAGCCTGTTCACAGACCCTTGCGTCAAGCGCATAACGAAAACCGCAGGGATTTATTGACTGCAAGTGCAAGGAGATGGGGTTATAGAAGGAAAATCCCTTTTTCCCTCGCGCTCCGAGCTCGTCTATGGACAGGCTAGATACAATTCAGGGTTCGTACAGGTCATTTAAAACTGCCTGGAAAGTCATGGAAAATAAGTTACTGCAGATGACAAGCAAGGACAACGTAAAATCAAGACGAGAAATCAAACAGCGCGAACGGCACACATTTTGGAGGACTGAGGACACCAGAGTTTGAGTCTGTTAAACTGCTTTAGGTAAAAAATATGCTAAAACAGGGAAGGTTTGAAAATTTTTAAAAGCGACAGCTTAACCTAAGGTCATGAAAAACTTGAAATAGTCTTGGAAAGGCATGGATTTGAAGAGCTCAAAAGAGTACGAACCCTGTACATGTATGTTATCTCAAAAGTTATCATCATCATCAGCATCATCATCATCATCAAACCCCCCACAGCCAAAATTGCCATCAGCACCATCACAATCATCATCGTCATCATCAACAACATCATCATGATTGACCTCTAACTGTACTATAGCTCAACTTACTCAATAACCTTGTCAAAAGTGTTGTGAATAGTTTCCACCACCCTTGGATAGTCTTCTTTCTTGATTCCCTGAAGTCCAATTGTGTAAGACGCATCTTTCGTTGAGTTATCATACCTTCGCGACATGGATCGAGCGAAAGAAAATAACAAGTTAATGGGCCGCTTTAGTAAAAACCTTTCACAGGCGTCTCCATGAATTTGAATTATCTCATTAAGAGTACACTCAGGTAAAATCCGAAAACCATGCTATTCACTAGACACAACCAATTTTCTCCAACCCCTCCAAAATGGTGTTATTACAAAGAGGAATAACAAGTTCCAGATTAGCATATACGTTTTCCAGCTCTCCCACCAGCGACGCTAGAATTGCCGACTGTGGCTGTATATAATACTTTGGAGCCGGTCAGCCTTTCAAAGCAAGAGCTTGCCCCAGTTTTTTTAATTGATCATTTACCTGCTACCTAGAACCAAAATTGTTCAGGGAGCTAACAAGAAAACCAACTAGTTCATTCAGCTTCCCAGCTTGCAGATTATTTTCACTAAATTTAATTTTTTTTTTTTAGTATGTTTAACTCTACAAGATTGTAAAATTAACCATTTACATCGATAAAAATAATTAAGATTATTCTTTTCTATTTTTGTTCATGTTGTCCACGGTTAATGCAACCATACGGTTAATATGACTGTCTGAAGTTTCTTAGCGCACTGAACGGTGAATTTATTAACGGGGTTAAACTCTACCACGCATGATTCCAGTAGGGAGCGAGTGTTTTTTTTAGTGCTAAGAAAACCTAAATGTTGATGAAGTCAATGAAAGAGGCAAAAACTCTTACCCAACTCCTGCACAGTAACCAGAGCCAATGTTAGGTGCAATTAAAGACTGGTAGAAAGGTGAATTTGGACCACTAGTTAACAGAGATGATATAATGACCATGGTCAGGGCTTCAAACGAATCTGTGGTGCTGTTGAAGAAAAAGATAATAAATATTCAAAACATACAATTACAGTGGATTAACTACTGTGTAAACGTTCATGATTCCTGTTTGGATGCATTTAAGGGTTTACAATCTTTTGTACATGTATGACAGACTTTCTGCTTATTAGCGGTGCCAGCCTTTGCTCAGACTGACAAATGCCTGTACATGGTGTTTAAGTTTGTTGGGACATCTCGCAAGCAACCACCTCCCATGAGCGACCGCCTCTCCAAAACAACAATTTTTCCTAGTCAAAACCCTATAATAAAACCTCAGAAGCGACCTCGAAAACTCTTTGGCCTGACGGTTTTATAGTTTTCCATTGTTTTGAACCTCTCGTGAGCGACCACTTGAGACATGGTATGGTCCCTTTGTTCGCTGTATGTACTATTCCACTCTGAGTATGCGAAGAAAGTTAAGAGTGAGAGAAAACAGGGAACTACGCATATACGTAACCTACAAAATGCATGCAATAAAATATGTGCCTATAGGTAGATTTGTCGGGAAATATTCCCCGAAGAGATCCCGTGTAGTTTAATTCAACGATCGTCTCCTGTAAGCGAACACAAATTCTTCGCATCTTGGGTGGTCGATTACGGGACTGTATTTTGTAAATCTGTAGAGTGAGCGAATATTATCACCGTGTGAATAAATATTCTCGTAAAAAACTATTCCTTTTTTTTAAATTCACAAACATACCTTCCAGTTAGGTAATGTAATCCAACTGCGGTTTGTTTCTCAGGGTTTGCAGCCATTGGATCAAAAGGACAGGTGACGTGTTTTTCTCGCTAAACAAAAACGACAACAATAAGTATGAAGATAGGACAACTTAGACTCAAGAAGACTGAGTTGATAGACATTGCTTCTTGGTAAATAGAAACCAGGAAAGCTAAAAACCATCGGGTGACAAAGGGTCTTGAGTAAGCTGAAAAAGATTCTCTTTACATTCGAGGAAGCGGGCGACTACGAAGAAGATTGGACTTAAAGTATTTTTGGCGTATTCTAAAAAAAGCCATCCCGGAAAGCGTCATAGTGCTTTTTATTCACCAGAAAAGTCAACATGATTATTGGATTAGGTAACGCCCTCTCCCGATCGCAAAATTATAAAGCTTCTAACATTTGATAACTTATTTCCGTCACTGCGATATTCGCTAAACCTGTAGAAGAATGACGATAGCTATCGTTTTTTCCCGCCAAAATGACGCTGGTTCAAGCACGAAAACTACTGCAGCAATTAGTGGTCCGCGTCTTATAATGTAGGTCTCTTAAACGTCTCTTAAACGCATCTGAACTTGAAGTTAAATGCTAGCCTTGTCATTTCAGAAGTCTCAAAATATTAATATTGTCATTTACTACTATTAAATATAACTTACTGATTCTGTCCAGCGGGGCTCATGAGGAATGTCTGTTGTTATAGAAATCTTGTCAAAGTGACGCAATACTTTATTCTCAATACTTTCAAGATGACTTTCCAATGGAAGATCTCCGTACGTGTAGAACCTGACAAAAATTTTCAAAATTCTAAATAATGCAAATGTCAAAGTCTTCCAGGCATTCAGATCATGGGGACGGCGCATGGAGATGTGAGCAGAAAAATTTTTCCCGCCCTCTGACTTCGTGCCGCAGTCATTTTTCTGAACGGCTGGAGCGGTTCACTCCATATTTAATAGACAAATAAACCATGCAAGTAACGAATTGTGGCATCCATCTTGTAATTGACGGCGAAGAGAGGAGCCCGCAATCCTATTCTCCAGGTTGCTATTACGCGTGCTCGACACATGTGTATCTAGCTTTTTTGGACTTCAACTAACAATGAATGGGATGCACATCTATCACGCGAAAAAGCGTTGGTGCAAGAGCGTTTTGACCTTCGATCGTAGTTGCCCGCACTCCGTAATCTTTCGTAACACCACTACTATTTTAGTAAGACATTAACGTTCAATATTCTTTCGAAAAAACCCACCTGGAATTACTGGGATGATAATGTGAAGCATGAAAATCTTTCAACTGCTGCCACTGACGATAAAGAAGAAACGTGTAACACAGTTAGGGAATTAATCCAAAAAGTACTTATAGTCATGGATGTATTTGACAAAAAAGCAGTGCAATCATAATAGTCCGACAGGTAAACTAAAACTGTAAGGAGGAATTTGCACCAACCACACGTACAGTTAAGGAAAGTCACCGCGTTGCTCGGACTCTTGGGCATATCTAGTAAGCACTAACAGCTGACTTTAGGCTGGTTTCTTTAGCAACACAGTCGGCGTCATAAATGTAAACAAAGCTGTTTGAGTGCTTTTGAAAATAAATTAATGATTACAGCTGGACGGAGACATGGTTCACAAGATTTTAGCTTCCTTCCAACAACTTATGATTTCCCCTTTTGCCTGTGAAGCGAGACTATCAGAATCTGAAGCAGGAGTGGAGGAACGAACGAATCACAATGCTTTTCACCATGCATGCATTGTGAGAACTGTGATTAGTATAGCTCCTCTGCCTCTGCTGCAATACCCACAATCGATCTAGTTTTCACGACTGTCAAGTGGTGGAGTCATAAGAAGAATCAGAAACGCTATTTCATTAGATTATAGAAAAAAGAAAGAACACGGTGATTCCTGGATGCAGGCAGTCCTGTTGAGAGAACAACACACAGACTCCGTTTTTACCGCACTGAGGTGTCGTATTCTCCTGGGAACTGGCTTACGATGTAATATATGCGGAAGTAGTAAAGTAAGAAATTAGCATAGTTATTCAGTACAGACTAAAGGTGTGGTTCGACAGGAGAAAATGTGAAACTACAAACGAAACCAAAGACTCTACACGTACTACCAACCACAAATATGTACTATAAACTAAGTAAAATGAGTCGTTTCTATAGAAAGTTATACAGTAATTCTCTGGGCATTTTTAAGATATCTAGCTTTGAGGTAGAAGTTAAAAATCTTACTTACTGTGAGGTCAGGAATGCAAAGAGGGTCTCCTCCACTATTGTTGCTGTATGTGTGGCTGGGTAACAAGTTCCTCTGTGCGTGGTAAGAAAATAGTGACTCTGGGGTGCTCTACAGATAGACAGAATAATTAATATAACATTATTATTAGTACCCACTCTCTTAAGTAGTAAAATTTCCTCTCAAAATGTTCCTTAAGTGACTTGATTTTTTCTGCACATTACAAGTTCAAGTTCAAGTTCATTTATTCACACTTATTCAATTAAAATACAACAACAAAAAGAAAGAAAAAAAAATAAGTAAAAACAGAGCTAACTATACATTGAATTAAACATGACAAGGGAAAAAGTGTGTAGCAGCCAAGGGAGCCAAGCTTTCAAGTTGGCTACTACCACAGAGCGGTTACAAGTGGGTAGAGGTTATACAACAAACAGATTACCTTAATGATACAGTGCAGCTAGGAATTTTACAACTTCACTACCATTATTTTTTGCATTAAAGATCTCTCAAAGATTTCTGACAACTTTCAAACAAAACTTGTTTGAATATTCTACACTTTGTATAAATGACAGTCTCTAAGAAGCTGAGCAAGCTTGGTTAATATCAATATTAGCCAAGGTTATAACTGTCCATTGTGAACAAAAAAAAACGCTGTGCTTTGTTTTCAAGTGTTTATGTTGGTTATTTCATCCTCTTTGCTAGCTTATGCTATGCTTACAAAACTTGTACATGAATGCCCTGGTTAAGGTCAAGGTCTCGGGATCATCATCTGCTTACCATGGCACCCTTCATTTCATTGAACACCACTCCTTTGAAAATTATTGGTGAGTTTGGGTCAGACAGATCTTCTGGTTCTAAACGCCAACCTTCCTGCCTGGATCAAAATTCATCAATTATTACTCAACTTTTCATAATGATCTTACAACTACATGTACGTGTAGGTGACCAGGGTGTTTTAAATCCCAGAATTCAAAGTGGCACTTTCTGCTGGTTTAATGGAATTAGGTCTCTGGGAAGGGAGAGTAATCTTCCTAGAGGTTAATTTACATGTAGGGTTACCATGAGGGAAGAGTGAAATTTAGCATGGTCAGTTTAACTGTGCCTTGAGTGCAATACTTAACAAAAAAAGGAGCTCCTGTATTTTCTTTGGGGTCAGTAGTATTAACATTCCATGTACTTTAGGACCAAACAATAGAGAACAAGTAATCATGTAAGCAAGCCCTGCCCCCTCTCCTACAATCCCCTTCTACAGCTGTCTCTCTCCTTTATCAGTGTGACAGGTGTTATTTTTCCTGCTACAATTGACATAGGGAGAGGAGGGTGTTATGTCTAGGTTGAAAGGATTTGCCAGCCATGGGAACAGATATTCTCCCTTAGTTTTATACGTATAAAGACCTGGCTGCCAAAAACGGAAGCTCAAAGAGGCCTTAGTCACTCATCCTCCATATGGTGATGCAGTTATTGAAAGTCTAGAAAGACGGCATTCCTCATACTGTGTAAGCACTCATCATATGCAGTGCACTAGTATACATTGTATGCTTGAATTATTAATAGAGGTGTATGTTTAATACAGGTTTATTAATACAATGAGAACAGAACAAACAAAGAGAACAAACCATAAGTGAAAACCTGGCTATTATTACTGGTATAACAACAACACTTTCAGCAAGCTCACCTAAAATCTTGTTCTCTGAGATGAGGAAAGAAAGCCGCATCCAGATAAACAGACAGCAAGTTTTCAAAGTCCTTTGCATTTTGTGTTGAGAAAGGATACATTGTGAAATCACTGGCTGTTAAAAGATTGTACCTAAAATCTTGTTCTCTGAGATGAGGAAAGAAAGCCGCATCCAGATAAACAGACAGCAAGTTTTCAAAGTCCTTTGCATTTTGTGTTGAGAAAGGATACATTGTGAAATCACTGGCTGTTAAAAGATTGAAACCAACATGAAAGTTTTCAATAAAAAGGGCACAAAAACAATCTTAAGAATATAAGTAGCTTGAAGGACATTTCACTTGCATTTTGTCTTAAAGTGCCCAGAAAATGGCTTGATAGATGTAGTGTCAATCAACAGTTTCCTGTGAAAACTCTATGAGACAATGTGCAGTTCTTCAACCCCTTATTAAAAAATTATTTTTTAATAAGGGGTTAAAGTTAGTTTGCAACCATCTTTTAAAGACCTGGGCCTAGTTTTCAGGGCTCTTTTCATAACTGCAATGAGATCAAATCAAGGCAAATTACTGTAGATGGTAATGAATTGCAGTGTACACTTTAACTACACTTAAAGTCCACAATCAAATTATTTTATTCAGTGACTGTGTAGCCTATCATACCTGTAAAAGCATTCATGAACGTGGACAGTGATCGGTTGAGCATCTTGAAGAATGGATCTCTAAATGGATAACTCTGTGATCCACACAATACAGTGTGCTCCAGGATATGAGAGACTCCTGTGCTGTCCATGGGGGTTGTGCGGAATCCCACACTGAAGGCAGAAAAAACAAATTTTTCAAATAACCCAGAGATGTCAAACACTGGAGATCTGACATTTGGAGCCTTTTACTGTCGCACTACATTTTTTGCCTGTCTAAACATCACCAACCCACCCCACTCCTGATGCATCACTGTTGGCAACTTAACGCTTCAGTTGCTTGGAATTTAGGGGCAAGAGCAAGAGAGCAAGGGTGGTGCAAAGTTGAGAGCACTCTCCCCCCACCAATGTGGCCCAGGTTCGAATCCTGGCATTGACACCATATGTGGGTTGAGTTTGCTGTTGGTTTTCTCCCTTGCTCCAAGAGGTTTTTCTCCTGGTACTTCTGTTTTCCCCTCTCCTTAAAAAACAACACTTCCAAATTTCAATTCAATCTGGAATGCACAGACACGGTTTCAATGAGTTCTATGTAACTCCTAAGTGTATGTGCTCCAAGGGTAAACAGAAAAAAAACAAGCATACAAATTACGATGACAATTTCTTTGTTGAATAATACTGGCACAGCTTCTTCATTCTTGCCAAAATAAAAAACTGATGGATATTACAATGAGCAAACTGAAGTGGGATCAGATGCGTGACACCAACAGTCAACTTCTGTACATACATACAAATCCAACCGATTGTTTTTCTGCTTAAGCCTGTTACAATATTAAATATTACACTGTGCTCAAATGTAATATTATACCTGAAAACATTATTGGAATCATCTCTTGCAATGTGTAAATGCTGAGCTCCAGTCTTGTCATGTGTTAGTTGCACAGATACTAAGAACAGTTCAGGAACAGACAAAACCTAAGGGGGAATTTCAAAAATGACAAATGAACAATCAATGACAAAAAAGGCTTGAAAACATCAGCTTCCAGTTGATCGTTCTCACTGGATAAATCTCTATTCAGCATAATGATATTAAGATAAGAGTCTTTATTCATAGTTGGGTAGTCACAACAAAGGTTTGGCTTTACATACATGACAATGCAACCTATTTAAGATCAAGTACAATTAAATAAAATTAAATAGACACCTATTAATAAAATATCTCTTAAAGCATTCTGTTTTAACAGCAGGTAAAATAAAATCATGTCCGATGTTTCACAAAAATCTCTGTTTCTTAGGGGGTAATAGTTGGTAAAGGGGATGGGAAGGAGTATCTGTGATAGTGTTCCATGATAGCTTACAGCCTTGATTTCTGATAACTTCAGCTATTGCATACAGGTTGTTGGTGTATCCGAATCTGAACGCTCGCTTAAAAAACTTGTCCAAGGCAATCAAGGTATTTACCTTGATATGCCGCTCAAATCTCAATTCCATACAAAAACAGGGAAATGATTAAAAGATCAAATAATTTTGTCAGTTGTTCTTCAGGGTATCCAAAATATTTACAAACACATAAAATGTATAAACGACTACTAGCTATTGGTTTCCCTAACACTGATTCAGTGGGAAAAAAATAATTTGCGATTTTTCAAAACAAAGAAAATTTGAATCATACATGTACCTGAAAATAATTTCTATTATACACAAGTGTACATACAGTGTATGATTGTACATCAATGAAGCATGTATATGTATAAGTTTTTCAAAATTAAAGTAAGGGTCGAAAGCGACATTTAAAAAAATCATTGTGGCTTTAACTCCATCATTCTCATTAAAAATGTACATGAACCATATTTTCCAGATGGCAGTTTGCACTGTTTGTTCAAGTGAAAATAAATTCTTTAAATAATGCCTTCTATGCTTTTTACTACCTTTTTCAATAAAAAGCATTGATGCTGAACATTCTCACTAAGAAAGTTTGAGTTAAAAACTTGGCCAATATCAAAAGAGGTGATTAAACACAATCACTGGAAGTATACCTTGTTAACTGTATAACCATGAATTCTGTCTCCAGGCTTAAACTGACCTGTTCCAGAAATAAAAGAAAGAAGAATATTCTACAGAGAAAACATTCGAGTTACAAGTTACCGAGAATGAAACAAAATCCAGCCTCTACAAAAACCAATGACACGTCGATCAATGATCAAAATTAATGAACTCACCTGCAGAACCCAGCGAGTCATACTTTTCCTTGACTGCACAGAGGTTACGATTCAGGATAGTCCTACAAGTAATTTAAAGTTAGCTTGTCAGGATCAGATTGTTTATTTAAGCAACAGACCACAGTATCTATGGGTTTACCGGCGTGATAACCCACGCAGGATGTTGGGAGAACACGAGAAAAGCTTGTAAATCAAAAGCCGAAGGCGAGTGATTTACAAGCTATTCTTGCATTCTCCCAACATCCCACGTGGGTTATCATGCCGGTAATATATAAAGTGTGGTCTATTGCCTTTATAGAAAAACTTTAAGTTTTCTAAGAGTTTACCGGCACAACAAACCATAGGTTTTTAACCAATCAGAACGCCTGTACTATCTTAGATATTAAATTTTTATAATTGGCAATAAAGTATTCCAGTCCACGAAGCATAACAGAACTGGTTGAGATGCATGTGGGTTCAAGGAGGTGGGAGGGGGGGGGGGGG
>CALNXI010001497.1:40230-58902 GCA_942486025.1 Porites evermanni | reverse complement strand
GGGGGGGGGGGGGGGGGGGGGGGGGGGTTAGGCTTTGGATTTTAAATGCAATTAAGTCCATTCCAGCAGCACCCCACCCCCACCCCCCCACCCCCCCGGCCCGTCAGCTGGAATTGAGTATTGCATAAGATACCATACAGTCCTGTCTTTTTCTATACTACATTGTATACCACATTTATCTAAATTTTTGGAGTAATACCCAAGAATTTCCACCTTATTTCAGCTTCCAATCTTTTTGCAGTATTTTTTCCAATATCCCTAACACCTAAGTGACAAACTATTCTGACACCACCTAATGCCTGTAACATATGTGTACAGTTGTTTTATGTTACTAAGTCTTGTAGGTGTTTGTCTGTGGCGTACAGTCGTCTACATTTGCCAAGCAGCTTGGATTTAGATCCTTTTTTCTGATTTGCATAAAAATAAATGTTTTGAAGGATTTCATAAGTTAAACGATTTTCTGAAAAATCTGTAGTGTATGATGTAAGGGCAGCGGAAGGTTACATACGTATCTTACCGTTTGCTACATCGCGACAAATGATTCCATTGAGGTGAAAGGAAGTAGTGATTAACTCGCCACATTCTTTTAAGTCAATCACAACTTTGAAGCCTGGAATGCAGCGTAAACAGACAGCTTCCACAAAATAATTATGAATTTTTTGGTCGCCTCATGTTTTGAATTGTGAATCCAACATGGCGTCTAATGACTAGGTATCCACGCCTTGGTAAAATGGTCCTTACCTTCTAGGGTATAGAGGGTAAGTTTATTTTCTTGAGCCCACAGTTAAGGAACTTGTACAGCAGCAATTCATTGTAGACAACGGACGCTGTCAAAGAAGCGCTGATCAAACTTTCATCACTTATAAAAAAGGAAAATGAGTTCTTTTCTTCGTTAAAATACACTGTTTATCAGCATTTTATAGAGGTTGCATACATTTCTTCCACGTAGTTGGGTTTTTGGGGAAGCATGGATTACAGAGATGGAGCGGTGAGACATTTTGTAGGTATCAAATATTGTGTTGATGTCTTCGAGCGTTCTTTGGCCTTGGCGTTTGACTTCGCTGTTTATTTATTTAAACTTACAAGTCAGTCGGGGAAATTGTTGCTCACTTGGTCATCTCGTTAAACTTTGCACGCAAATAACCAGGTGGGAGAAACAAAATTGCTATGTTTTGGTCACCAAATGAAACGAACGCACTTGAACATGTGGGCAAGTAGCTTGTTAAAATCATTATCAAGCTGGTCGATGTCTAGAGTGTCTTTTATTTCTTTCTGTTTAAGATCTGTACTTGAGAACATAAAATTTAAGAAGCTAATTTACAAAACAGCTAGACGGTTTATCATGGAAACAATGTTGTAACCATCGCTCTCAATATTCGCAATGTTCTTCAAAGAGTGCCGGGTTTTGAAAACAGGTTTCGGTGATATTCAGTAAAATTTAGTAATTCGCTACACTGCATGTAGTTGCTGGAGTGTGGACAAAATAGGCTATCAAAGCTGCCTTGTATAATGCACGACAAACGTGTCTGGCATAGCAACATGTGACCTGGACAAAAAAACCCAGTCATTTCATACATTTCAATTAATGTCATTTTCACCATCGGGTATATTACAAACTCACAATGGCCCGCTCTCCAGTTGCCTTGATTAGCTCAATGGATAGAGCATTGCATCCAGTCATCACAAAGGTCAGGGTTCGCTTCCTGGTTCTAGACTGAATTTTTTCATGTTCTTTTTCAAGGTTGTTCTTTCTACTGCAAATATTATGTTCACTTTTGTGTCATATGATTGTTTATCCACAGTTCAAAATATGATTCCTTTGATCATTTCAATATTTTTCCAAATCATAAAAGTAGATTTATGTTATGAAATTGGATTACTCAGAATTGTTTGTCGGGACAGCTTCCTAAAGTTTCTGCTTTCTCATTGTCCAGCAAAACACCAAATATGAAAGTGGAAATCTCAAAATCCTTTGCTTTTACTATTTCAGCGTGCAAAGAAAGTTGTGTCCGATAGCCTGGGGCTAGTGGATTTTGCTATCGGGCTAGTGATTTTTGTTTTTAACTTGCCTGACGGGCAAGTGCTGTATTTTGGGGGAAATTCAAATTGCAGAAGGATTATAATCAATCCTTCTTATCAAAAAGGGCTTTGGGGCTAGTTGAAATGACTCTTGGCCTAGTACATGCTAGCTACAGCTTGCCCGAATGGCAGGCTGTAAAACTGATTTTCTTTGCACCCTGTATTTAAACATTTTTGTGTAATATTTGATTATACTAGCTCACAAATGTCCTTTCTGACTATTTTTCAATTTATGTGTGTTACTTTTTGTCATTTATCTTCTTTGTAGTCTTCCCCCTACCAGCCTGGCTACCGAGGATATGGTACAGACTCACCCCACCGAGCTAGCATTCGTTCTACATCCTCCTTCCCTGGAGCAACTGGATCAGTGTCTTCATTTTATGACAATTTACAACAATCTCCAAGAGGGANTGTCCAGCAAAACACCAAATATGAAAGTGGAAATCTCAAAATCCTTTGCTTTTACTATTTCAGCGTGCAAAGAAAGTTGTGTCCGATAGCCTGGGGCTAGTGGATTTTGCTATCGGGCTAGTGATTTTTGTTTTTAACTTGCCTGACGGGCAAGTGCTGTATTTTGGGGGAAATTCAAATTGCAGAAGGATTATAATCAATCCTTCTTATCAAAAAGGGCTTTGGGGCTAGTTGAAATGACTCTTGGCCTAGTACATGCTAGCTACAGCTTGCCCGAATGGCAGGCTGTAAAACTGATTTTCTTTGCACCCTGTATTTAAACATTTTTGTGTAATATTTGATGATACTAGCTCACAAATGTCCTTTCTGACTATTTTTCGATTTATGTGTGTTACTTTTTATCATTTATCTTCTTTGTAGTCTTCCCCCTACCAGCCTGGCTACCGAGGATATGGTACAGACTCACCCCACCGAGCTAGCATTCGTTCTACATCCTCCTTCCCTGGAGCAACTGGATCAGTGTCTTCATTTTATGACAATTTACAACAATCTCCAAGAGGGACTGTTCCTCAAACTAACAGTAGAGGTAAAAACATATTTTCAGACATAGTTAATAGACAGAAATCGATATATCAGAGCCAGTGGTTCCGGCTCTAATTCATGCTAGCCAATGGGGTAATACCTATTATTTCTCAATTAAGGTACAACAATCACTATCAATTTAAAATCAGAGTCTACATGGTTTAGTATTATTTTTGTTGTTAATTTTGATTCTCAACTTTATTTCCAAAATAGCCGTAGTATCAGCATTAAAGGGATTGCAGGAAAAAATTCGCAAACTCGAGTTGGAAAGAGCAGATGCGGAAGATAACTTGAAGAAATTAGCAACAGAATCCAGACATTATAAAGATGCACTACAAAAAGAACTCCATGTAAGAGACTCAACGCAAGGAGTGATTGCAAAACAAAACAAACGTAGGTGATAAAGCTTACACTGTATTCATTTTATGTGAAATACGACTGTACACTGTAGATAATCGATAAACATGCTTTAGTGCTATTGACCACTGTTGATAGAAGTGAAATAATCCTGCTTCTGTTATAGTAGTAAAATGAACCTCCATTAATTCCGTGTTTTTTTGGTAATAGCAAGTGGCTGTTTAACCCTTTAAGCCCCAGTATCTACATACAAATTCTCCAAACTGATCTCTATACATTTCCTTAAGGAATGAGTTAAGAGAATTTGATAAAAGATTGAGGCATTTTTACTTGGGCGATCATTTTATTAATTCTCATAACTTATCTGTTGACAATGTATGGATATCGTTGGAAGAAAATTGATCTTGGTCACTATTGGGACTTAAAGGGTTAATAGACGTTGGTCATTTAACGGAGGCTTGTTAGACTACTTTTCCACAAAAGACAGCTCTAAATCAGTTGTCACCTTCTATCTTGGACTATAGTTTCCCTCATCATATTTTCAAAGCAAAGCCCTGCAACATATTGTATCAAACGCTTGGTGACAACAATAGGAGTTCTTTTGTTAGGACAGCCAGAAGGTGGCTGCAGCCGCTTGATAGAGGTTGTACATTAAGGTGGTTCATTACTGACCACTTAATGGAGGTTCATCTGTATATTGGCATTCATTAGATACAAGAACATAGAAATGTACATGCAGCTTCCAGTACATGTTCCTTAAGCATAAGCATACCAAGAAAATTTAAAAGGTTAATAAAAACAAAAGAGCAAAGCAGCCTTTCTGGTTAATTATCTTAGTTGCATTGGATCTCTATACAAAATAAGCCCAACAAAAAGTAACATGAAAAAGTGTCACGACCAATATAGGACTTTCTAACTCAGTGTTCAATTCCTAGCGAACTTATTGCATATACACTCCCTGTTATTATTTCAAATCTTAGTGACAGCCCTGGTGCTGTTGAAAGATCATTTGTAACAGCGGTGATTTTGTTACAAATAGCTATGGTGAGTCCAGGGACTCCTCTTGTGAAAAATTGTGAGTACCAGTCCAGAACCAATAAGTCCCAGTTAAAAAAGATGAGTCCCTGGGTCTTCATGTAACCACACAGTTAACTCTATAAATACAGTTTACTGAAAGAAAAATATACGCAAATTGTCAAGCACAACAAAGACTAAAAGAAATGTGTGCCCTTAAACAACAGCCACAAGAACAGCCACAGAAATCACACAAAGAGGATATACTACAAAAACCTCTTCAGATCCATCAAACAGATCGATCAATCAATCTTTGTGTCCTATGGGATGGGATGCATACCACAAATTATTTTGTGTCTTTGGGGGTTTTTATGCGTCAGGGATGCAGGACGCGGAGGTAACAAAATCACTGTAACAGACATTGTTTAATACAGAATTTCTCTTTAGAATTAGAAGAAGATCTACAGGGTGCAGAGGCCCGATGTAACTTGCTGGAGAAGCAGTTAGATTACATGCGTAAGATGGTCCAGACAGCCGAGGCAGACAGAGACACTGCAATACAGCGATCAGCAATGGTGGCTAAACAAGCTGCACAGCAAACATCGGAAGATGTTAGAGGGCAGCTGGAAAAACTTTCAGGCCTTGAAAGAGATCATATGAAATTAACAGCACAGCATTCTATAGCTGAAGTGAGTTGCCATAAAATTTATGCTCACAATGGCATTAGCTACTCTTTTAGTGTTCAAAGCTCCCAGGCTCTAATGAGCATCCCCCAACCAATAAAAAAACAGTGCATCTGCCCTCAGCCCTTCCATCACTTCCCTTTAATTTGTTATTAGGAAAAGAAGTAGAAAGGATTACCACAGCCAGTTAGTGTGCGGCCTTCTGTGCTTCTTCTAGAATTTGTGATGATTATCATCCATAATGATTTATCTTTTCATGTGCTTGTCTTTCAGAGTAAGATCAGAGAACTGGAAGACAGGCTTAGAGAGGAAGCTCACCAGAGGAAATTGGTTCAAAATAAGACAGCCGAGGTTGTTAGTAAATATCATTTGAGCAACTGCAGTTAGAGTTAATATTTTCTGGAAATATCTTACAATGTACCTTTTTTGTCTTTTTCCTTTCTTTTTTCTTTCTTGAAATCTTTCTTTCTTTCTTTTTGCTGTTTGAAATACAGTAAAACCTCACCACTAAGAACCTGGATTTTTCCAAGTAAGCCTAAACAGGTTCTTAAATAAAATTATGGTGGTGACCATGTAGCATAAGTTTAGCCTATTTAGCTTCTTACACTGTAAATAGGTTCTTATTTTCTAATGAAAGAAAATACAATATAGCTTAGAAGAGTATTTAGTGGTTCAGCTTATTCCTCATATAAAATCTGCATACAGATTACCATTACATTGCAGTTGGAGTATAAGGGAACCTATGTCTCCAAAGAGGATTCTGAATGTTGACTTATCTTATTTGCCCAAGTGTACGGAATTTGTCATAGATTTTAGAAAATCAGAACGTTTTCAAAAATTTAGGCCAGACAGGTTCTTACATAGAGGGAGCTTAACTGGCAAATTTTAGCCTAACAGGTTCTTTTAATCCAGGTTCTTAGTCGCGGGGTTTTACTGTAATCAAATCACTGGCTTTGAATGGCTTGCGAGTGGTAATTAAACATTTTCAAATGATTTATTTCGAGTTTCATCGCTACAACAGTATGGAGAGTCACCAAGACCATAATGCACCTTGTTTACCCCCCCGCCAAAAAAACAGCAATTTCTCCTCAGGGGTATTACAGTCGTCCCAGGAGAAATCAAAGACAAATGTTATGCAAAAGGCAAAATTTGGGGGGGGGGGGGGGGGGGGGTAAAGAAGGTGCATTATCGTCTTGGTGAAAATGGTGCATAGCTTAAATTTTAGCCATTTCCTTGACCCTACTCTACGTGTAATTTAATGAGTTATGCAAGAAGCACAAATTAACATTACTGCTTTCTGCAAGTATTTCCTTGTTTTGAACTATTACCCATCTATCCAAGGTAAACGGAATAACTATAAAAAAAAATATCAAGATGCTGCCGTTAGTTTAGCACTTGTTCAGTTCAAAACTGAGCTAAACTGTCTGTGGCCAATTCCTACTGTACCCTATTTTTCACAGCTTATAGTTAAATTAATTCATAATTGTTTTTCTAGCTGGAATCAGTTGCGGAGACGAATAGGATCCTCATGGACATGACATCTCCACCCAGGGTTAAGAAGAAAAAAAGGAAGGTGATGACTTTTCTACACTGTACTACATGTAGCCTCATTTATTTTGCGTAGTATTATTCCAAAGCTAAGCTATGTTCTTTCTTTTCCTCTTTGCAGCCTCCAAAGCCCAAGCCCGCAAGAAGAGCACCACAACCGGCTAAACCGCCAGATCATTATCGACTTAACTTAGGAAATATTCCTTTTGTCGTGGGCCAGGTGCGTATCTCCGGATTCAAAGCTGTCATCAAAAGTTTTCTCTTTCCAACCTCTATTCCAGGTTTCTGACTCCTTCTAGTCCCCCGGGGCTGCGAGTAGGAGAGAAGTCTGGGAACGAGGATGTTCTTTGTACGCCTGGAACATTCTTCACGTTACGCCCTCCACAATGTTGATTTACGTAACAACCATTTGCAATTATACGCGAATCTTTGAGAAGGAGAGAGGAAGTACACTCGCAGAAAAGTTCAATAGATTGGATGAGAAGGCGTGACATGAAAAATCCTCATTTTCGGTCTAGTGTTTCAACGAAATTTGACGAGTGTTGCAGGTTGTTCTGTTTCCTGAATTTTAACTTAGTCGACCTCATTTTAGACTACGAGTAGTCCCCCATTTTTCCTCAGGGATAGTAGAGCGAGCGAAACGCGAGCGGGCGTGAAAATCACCCCACGCGACATTTTTCTCTCCCCGCCGCGTGTCGCCTTTTCTCGCGTGGGGTGATTTTCACGCGCGCTCGCGTTTCGCTCACTCTACTATCCCTGAGGAAAATTGGGGGACTGCTCGTAGTCTAACCTCATTTTCAAGCTTTTTTCTTCTTCAAATTCCTTTCGGCACCGAAGAATTAACGTACATCAAGTCTAATCGTTTTGGATGGTGTAACTCTTTTCCCTGACCTGAGACACAACTTTTAACCTCGAACCGGGTTAAATCATTTACATGGTTCAGGTTTATGATATCAATGCAAAATTATGGCTGGAATACCCATGAAAAGACCTCTATGTCCTCATATGTAAGATGATATGTAAGATTCAATGTCCATTTTCAATGTCCATTTTCTTGTCACATTCGTCTAAAAGTTGGCTACATTTTTAATACCTGCATAGCAACTATCCCGCGAGCTTTGTCCTTTCCAGCTTCGCGAAGTAAGTACATAAATACGTTTCTAAAATCTTAAGTTTTTGTATGTCGCCTAACGAAATAACCCGAAGGACGATTTCAAAGTCGTGACGTTGCGTTTTTCCCTTTTTCCTTTCTTCTTCTTTATGCCATTACGGTCTAAAAAGTCGACGTTTCATTCCATGTCTTAACATTTTTACTAAAATTTCCTACATAACCTTGCGCTCGGTTAAAGGGAAGTTTTACTGGAGTGTAGAAAATTAGGTCTATAAGTTCAATTTGAACTGTATTACCAAATGGCACTGATCATAAACTTTGCCTTAATTTCAGTCAACTACGAAGTCACATTCTCTGGGTGCTTTTTTTGTGATATCCGGAATAATCAAGGTCTCGGTTAGTGTTATCAGCCTCAGCCTTCGGCTTCGGCTGATAACACTTACCTTGACCTTGATTATTCCGGATATCACAAAAACCTCATCCAATAATTGTTTACAATTTACAATCAGAGTCTACATAGTTTAGTATTATTTTTGTTTTAATTTTGATTCTCAACATTATTTCCAAAATAGCTGTAGTATCAGCATTAAAGGGATTACAGGAAAAAATTCGCAAACTTGAGTTGGAGAGAGCAGATGCAGAAGATAACTTGAAGAAATTAGCAACAGAATCCAGACATTATAAAGATGCACTACAAAAAGAACTCCATGTAAGAGATTCAACGCAAGGAGTGATTGCAAAACAAAACAAACGTAGGTGATAAAGCCTACACTGTACTCATTTTATGTGAAATACGACTGTACACTGTAGATAATCGATAAACATGCTTTAGTGCTATTGTCCACTATAGTAGTAAAATGAACCTCCATTTAGCTGGGTTTGCGGTAATAGCAAGGGGCTGTTTAATGTAGGTTGGCCATTCAATGGAGACTCGTTAGACAACTTTGCCACAAGAGACAGCTCTAAATCAGTAATGTCACCTTCTATCTTGGACTATAGTTTCCCTCATCATATTGTATCAAACGCTTGGTGGCTGTTTAAAAGAGGTGACAACAACAATAGGAGTTCTTTTGTTAGGATAGCCAGAAGGTGGCTGCGACCGCTTGATAGAGGTTGTCACTTAGGGCGGTTCATTACTGACCACTTAATGGACGTTCATCTGTATATTGGAATTTATTGGACACAAGAACATAAAATTGTACATGTAGCTGCCGGTACATGTTCCTTAAGCCTAGGCATACCAAGAAAATTTAAACATTTAAAAGGTTAATAAAAGCAATTTTTCTGTTTAAATATCTTAGTTGCATTGGATCTCTATACAAAATAAGTGCAACAAAAACATGAAAAAGTGTCACGACCAATATAGGACTTTCTAACTCAGTGTTCAGTTCCTTGCACTTACCGGTACTGCATATACACTCCCTGCAATTTGAAATCTTAATGACAGCCCTTGTGTTGTTGAAAGATCATTTGCAACAGCAGTGTTTTTGTTACAAATAGCTATGGTGAGTCCTGGGACTCTTCTTGTGAAAAATTGTGAGTACCAGTCCAGAACCAATGAGTCCCAGTTAAAAAACATGAGTCCCTGGGTCTTTATGTAACCACACAGTTAATCTAAAGACAGACTCCAAAACTCTATAAATACAGTTTAATGAAATAAAAATATACTCCTATTGTCAAGCACAACTAAGACTAAAATAAATGCCACAAGAACAGCCACAGAAATCACACAAACAGGATATACTACAAAAACATCTTCAGATCGATCAATCGATCTTTGTGCCCTACAGGATGCATACCACAAATTATTTTGCGTTTTTGGGGATTTTTATGTGTCAGGGATGCAGGATGCAGAGGTAACAAAATCACTATAACAGACATTGTTTAATACAGAATAATTATTTCTCTTTAGAATTAGAGGAAGATCTACAGGGTGCAGAGGCCCGATGTAACTTGCTGGAGAAGCAGTTAGATTACATGCGTAAGATGGTCCAGACTGCCGAGGCAGACAGAGACACTGCGATACAACGATCAGCAATGGTTGCTAAACAAGCTGCACAGCAAACATCGGAAGATGTTAGAGGGCAGCTGGAAAAACTTTCAGGCCTTGAAAGAGATCATATGAAATTAACAGCACAGCATTCAATAGCTGAAGTGAGTTGCCATAAAATTTATGCTCACAATGGCATTAGCTACTCTTTTAGTGTTCAAAGCTCCCAGGCTCTAATGAGCATCCCCCAACCAATAAAAAAACAGTGCATCTGCCCTCAGCCCTTNGTTCAAAGCTCCCAGGCTCTAATGAGCATCCCCCAACCAATAAAAAAACAGTGCATCTGCCCTCAGCCCTTCCATCACTTCCCTTTAATTTGTTATTAGGAAAAGAAGTAGAAAGGATTACCACAGCCAGTTAGCGTGCGACCTTCTGTGCTTCTTCTAGCATTTGTGATGATTGTCATCCATAATGATTTGTCTTTTCATGTACTTGTCTTTCAGAGTAAGATCAGAGAACTGGAAGACAGGCTTAGAGAGGAAGCTCACCAGAGGAAGTTGGTTCAAAATAAGACAGCCGAGGTTGTTAGTAAATATCATTAGAGCAACTACAGTTAGAGTTAGGATTTTCTGGAAATATCTTGCAATGTACCTTTTTTGTCTTTTTCCTTTCTTTTCTTTCTGTCTTTCTTTTTTTTGTTTGCTGTTTGAAATACAGTAAAACCTCTAAGACTAACGACTAAGAACCTGGATTTTTCCAAGTAAGCCTCAACAGGTTCTTAAATAAAATTATGGTAGTGACCATGAAGCATAAGTTTAGCCTATTTAGTTTCTTACACTATGAATAGGTTCTTATTTTCTAATGAAATAAAATACAATCTAACTAAGAGTATTTAGTGGTTCAGCTTATTCCTCATATAAGATCTGCATACTATTACATTGCAGTTGGAGTGATAAGGCACCTATGTCTCCAAAGAGGATTCTGAATGTTGACTTATCTTATTTGCCCAAGTGTACAGAATTTGTCATAGATTTTAGAAAATCAGAACGTTTTCAAAAATTGAGGCTAAACAGGCTCTGACATAGAGGAGGCTTAACTGGCAAAATTTAGCCTAACAGGTTCTTTTAATGCAGGGTCTTGGTCGCAGGGTTTTACTGCAATCAAACCACTGGCTTTGAATGGCTTGCGAGTGGTATTTAAAAATTTTCAAACAATTATTTATTTGGAGTTTCATGGCTACAACAGTATGGTTTAACCCTTCCCCCCCCACCCCTCAAAAAAAAAAAAAAATTTCTCCTCAGGGGTATTACAGTCGTCCCAAGAGAAATCAAAGACAACTGTTATGCAAAAGGAAAAATTTGGGGTAAATAAGGTGCATTATGGTCTTGGTGAAAATGGTGCATGGCGTACATTTTTGGCCATTCCCTTGACCATACTCTACATGTAATTTAATGAGTTATGCAAGAAGCAAAAATTAACATTACTGTTTTTACAAGTATTTCCTTGTTTTGAACTATTAGCCATCTATCCAAGGTAAACGGAATAACTATAAAAAAAAATGTCAAGATGTTGCCGTTAGTTTAGCACTTGTTTAGTTCAAACCTGAGCTAAACTGTATGTGACCAATTCCTACTGTACCCTTTTTTCACAGCTTATAGTTAAATTAATTCATAATTGTTTTTCTAGCTGGAATCAGTTGCAGAGACGAATAGGATCCTCATGGACATGACATCTCCACCCAGGGTTAAGAAGAAAAAAAGGAAGGTGATAACTTGTCTACACTGTACTATAAACCTCGTTTATTTTGCATAGTATTATTCCAAAGCTAAACTATGTTCTTTCTTTTCCTCTTTGCAGCCTCCAAAGCCCAAGCCCGCAAGAAGAACACCGCAACCCGCTAAACCTTCAGATCATTATCGACTTAACTTAGGAAATATTCCTTTTGTCGTGGGCCAGGTGCGTGTCTCCGGATTCAAAGCTATCATCAAAAGTTTTCTCTTTCCAACCTCTATTCCAGGGGTCTGACTCCTACTCGTCCCGGGGCTATGAGTAGGAGAGAAGTTTGGGAACGAGGATGTTCTTTGCCCACATGGAACATTCTTCACGTTACGCCCTCCCCAATGTTGATTCACGTATCAACCACCATTCGCAAATATACGCGAATCTCAACATTGGGGAAGGAGAGAAGAAGTACACTCGCAGAAAAGTTCAATAAATTGGTCGAGAAGGCATGACATGAAAGTCTAAATAGTGTTTCAACGAAATTTGACGAGTGTTGCAGGTTGTTCTGTTTCCTGAATTTTAACTTAGTCGACCTCATTTTCCAGCTTTTTTCTTCTACAAATTCCTTTCGGCACCGAAGAATTAACGTACATCAAGTCTAATCGTTTTGGATGGTGTAACTCTTTTCCCTGACCTGAGACACAACTTTCAACCTCGAACCGGGTTAAATCATTTACATTGTTCAGGTTTATGATATCAATGCAAAATTATGGCTGGAATACCTATGAAAAGACCTGTATGTCCTCATATGTAAGATTTTTTTAAATGTCCATTTCCTTGTCACATTCGTCTAAAAGTTGGCTAAATTACCTGCATAGCAACTATCCCGCGAGCTTTGTCCTTTACAGCTACGCGAAGTAAGTAAATGTATACGTTTATAAAATCTTGAGTTTTTGTACGTCGCTTAACGAAACAACCCAAAGGACGATTTTAAAGTCGTAACCTTTGCGTTTTTCCCTTTTTCCTTTCTTCTTCTTTATGCCATTACGGTCTAAAAAGTCGCCGTTTCATTCCATGTCTTAACATTTTTACTAAAATTTCCTACATAACCTTGCGTTCGGTTAAAGGGAAGTTTTACTGGAGTATAGAAAATTAGGTCTATAAGTTCAATTTGAACTGTGTTACCAAATGTCACTGATCATAAACTTTGCCTTAATTTCAGTCAACTACGAAGTCACATTCTCTTGGTGCTAATTTACAAACTGTGCTGTCCTTAATGAAGGCCCATAACCCTGCGCTTTGTAACGCTGCTGCACGGCGGGCTCAAAAGAGGCACACGCAGAGTGCAGGATCTACACCTCGCTCCAGTGACTCAGAGAGTGCTTTTGACGAGCTACTTCTGGGCCTTCAGGATGAGTTTGGACATATTACTTTGTAAGTGTTGTATTTTACGCTTTGAATTCAAAAAGTATTTTCAAGCCTTAAAATGTGGGTCTTTTCGGTGACTGAACAGAATTCATTGGGGTCTATATCCCTTGAATTCTCTCAAAAAATTGTTATAAGGAAATGTATCGGGATCAGTGTGGAAATTTTGTATGTGGATATCGGAGCTCCATTAGTCAGACTTCCTTTGAATAACCGATCCTGTAATTTCAACCGTAAACCTCTTGCTAAACTGAAAACAGAGTTACCTTAGTAGATGTAAGTAAATTTATAGCTCTATGAAGTTGTCACTTTGGTAAAGCTGAAAACGAAAATCCAATATTTCTCCCTGTTTATCTACAGCGAACACCGCGAAGTCGCCCGCCAAATACAAGAATCAGAAGACCCAAGAATACAAGAAGACCTCAGACGAGAACTGGAAAATCTAGAAGCTCGCATGGAGGCGAAAGGAGAACAAATAGCCATGGTTAGACGGCAACAACAGAAAGCTAAAAAGCGACATAAACAGCAAAAGGCGAGATCAGCGGCAAGACCCAAAAGCGCAAGCGCTGTTCTCCCGGCGAGCGGCGGTGAAGTGGAAGTGATAACGACCGTTAAAACGAAAGCGGCAAAAAACGCTCCACAGGGAGGGGGAGCCAAAAAGACTCTTGCTGTTTATAAAGGAATGAAGACACTTAAAAACTCTTTAGAGAAAAATCCTTATCATTGGGAGTAGTTCTGGGTAATAGGAAGGGAGGGATGGATGAGTTTGCGCATGAGAATTGGGTGTGGGGATTTTAAAGTAGGATTAAACAAAGCAGATGTCAGATGTACTTTGAAATGGCCAGTTCTTGGACAACGTGACACTTGTTACATTTCCGTCGTATCCAGATGGTAAAGAATCAATTTTATCTACCCTTTTTCCTGTATGTGTCAAACCGAAACCATCTAATAGTATATTTGACTTCGCCTTTAGTGGATAGTGTTTTCAATTTCTGACTAGTGGCATGTTTTATTGGCTGTTTATTTATTGTATGGTTCCTTGTACAAATACACAAATGTCATGTAAATGCAGAGAAAGTGAAAATTTGTCAAATCAAAATGAATAAATTATATATATCTATACCCAGCTACCAAACAAAGTTGCTTGTGGTATGTGCGTTTAACATTATTGCCGTGCTAATGATGGCAGACGCACCCATCTTTTTTTGCGTAAGGCAATATCGTACCCTCTCGATCAGCGTGTGGTCGAGCTTCATAACGACAACAGAAACAAACTTTATTGGCTAATGAATACCATGGCCAACACACAGTACTTGAAAACCCCTTATTTACTGTAATTTCATTTACGAGAAAGTGGAAGAATAAAATATCGAGCTTTACGCTTTGTGCGCTTACCCCATTAGCCTACTAGTATGCTAATGGGGTAAGTGCCGCTGGATGTGGTCGCTTTTTCACGACTGGATTGTACTAGGAGGCTTATGGGGTAAGTGCCGCTGGACGGAGTCGCATTTTCACGACAGGATTGACTATTATGGGGTTGCATTTTTATAAGAGTTACTAGAATGGGGCCAGACATTTTCAGGATATTGGGGGTCAGAAAATTCAGGCATGTAGGGATTTAAAAATAGAAAGAATTTATCAACTGTCATTTTATTTCAGGATGACTTAGTTAAAAGGCTTTATAGGGTAGATGCATAAACAAAAAGTGACTAAGTTGGGATTGCGACAATTACTTTCTTCCAAAAGTGACTAAGATGGGGTCTATAATATAGCCACACAATAGACTATAATGGGGTTGGCCTAGGGGTTCTGACAGAGGCCAGCGGCACAACCCCAGAAGGCCATAACTTTCGCTTCTACGGAGACTCCATCAAACCGACTTTTGACCTCCAACAAACAAAAGTAACAGAGACTAACAAACAATTAAGAAAGGTAATAAAGTGTACTTTCCTTTGATCCACTATTGAAAATCACTCTAATTACTTTTTAAGCTGATGAGTTCAGAAATTCATTAGCTGGCAAATAAAACTTAACAGACCGCTTATATTAAATGAAGGCATAGATGTAAAATTGCCGCCCGTACAGTTGACAAAACCAGTAGTGAGAATTAATTAAACACACACTGTAAACAGTTCACCCTTGACAAAAAGGTAATGGAAAATGTCTTTGTGTCGATGAATTGTTATTCAAATATTTGCGCTCTTCATCAACCCTGGACAACAATATTCAAACATCAAAACTTCATAACAAAGGAACGTCGTATATTCACTGGTAAACAATAGAAACATGGCTTGTGCGTATCGCACAAACAGGCAAGAACATTGCCTTCATCACGATCGATAACTTGCAATTAATTGCATACAATAGTGGCTGAAAAAAGAAAAATATGCCATGGAAGTACAAAAACAAAGTTACAAGAACAAGGGAAAACGATGGGACCCGTTCAATACGTTTGCAAAGTACGCGGTTATTACAAGCCAGGATAACGGTTTTCACGTCTGAATACAAACATCATGGACTGCTGTCCAACAAGTGATCATGAAGTTAAACAATGGTACCCTGTAACTCCAGTCGGTAAGTTTTTTATTGTTTGGCTAATACTCAACAAGTTGTAGTTGTTCATATGTTCATTTTCTATTCGTGAACAAAATTTGCTGGTTTTTCCAGGCTTATCATCACCATGGCATCTTTGCATGACTAAGTGCAATTTTGATTATCTCATTTCAAACTTTGTATTGATAACATCACACATTTCAGACATTTCGTTGACTTCTCAAACGCTCAAACCTTTTTGTCAATCAATCACAATCAATTACAGATACACAATCCAAATCATCCTTCAAAAAAGACTAAAATGATCTGGCAAACGTTATTGTTCAGCATTTTTCATGTCTTCTTAGAGAGTAGAAACACAAAATCATTTCTAAAAATCTTTTTAACAAGCCTTTGAATATAGTAAATAAACCACTGCACTGCAAGACTTGCTACTGTAAGTACTCTCAGTAAAACCATCATAGTATCGGGAAACTAAACGGTTGGACGTCTGTTATGTTTTATGGTAATTCGTAATCAATGGAAGAATTTAAATGGACGTAGTCAACTCTCTCGTCTAGTGAGACGAACACCTCTGGGACCGGCACTAAGTGCCCGTCTAAGAGTGATCGATGTCTGTCTTATGGAGAGTCAAATAAAGGGAGTAAAGAAAGGCAGGGACTAGCCTGTGTAGCTGGCGGGATTAGCTGGAGGGCAGTAGTTTTTTGGCGGCAGGGCCGAGGGAAGGTTGGGAACAACCAAACGACTGGAATCGCGCTAATAAACATCGGTACGGTATGAAAGACTTTGCACTGTAAGGAGTCTCTTACCTAGGCTCTTGGAACTTTGGTTTTTATACGTTTACATGAGCCCTGCATAACCTGGGAATGCAGTAGGAAATTTTGTTTATTCGAAAAAGCGCTGCGGCGCTAATTTTTGTTCGACTTTATTTGAAGGCGACGCTTTTTCGAGTACTCAGGTTTCGATAGCCTTTGAAGCTTTATCACATTGCGGATTTGTGGCTTCAACAGGGGAGGGCTCTGTACCACTAGTTTTAAGTGCTGCACGAAATGGTGGTCAGTGATGGTGGTGATATCCTACCTGATAGATACGTGCTTGCAAGACCACTCTTGACCCAAGCTATCAGTCTACTGATTTCAAACTGACTTATTCTACAGATCAAGCTATAGATAGAGATTGATGAAGAGAGACAGCCTTTGTAGTCTTAGAAAGCTCCTTCAATTACAATATTTACATGTATTCAAATATCTTTGGTTTAAATGGCAAACGTTTGCTTTTATATATTGCATCACTGATCAATGATACGCAAAAAGCTTTTTGACAGTTCAGTCAGCCAGAATAACAAATAGATAATATTGCCTTCAGAGGCATAAAGCAAAGGCCTATACTTAATGTTTGTGGTAGAGAAAGAAGATATCAGATTTTGTTGTGTTTTCAACGGAAAGAAGATTTCCGTTTAGGCGATAAAAAGGTAAGCCGTCTCCCATGAGATAAACTGAAACCCATATTACACTTATCATTTATATTTCCTGGTTTTGTTCTGGTCGCCTGTTCTAATGGCACACATATATATATATAAAAGACTCGCGCAAAATTAAATAAATTTTGATATCTATTCAGAATGGAACGAATTCTCTAAACATTCCTGTAAGTTATCGTTTGAGGGGATAATAGCTTTAAATAGAGATTCTCAGTTCTCAAACTCATTAATAATTCATTAAGAAAATACAAAGGAAATTAATGTTTAATGAGTGTTTGGAAATCGGATGAAACACTGCTTAGTATTTGCATCCTTAATTTCTCCTTCAAAAATGATTTTGTTACAGTTGACAAAACCAGTAGTGAGAATTAATTAAACACACACTGTAAACAGTTCACCCTTGACAAAAAGGTAATGGAAAATGTCTTTGTGTCGATGAATTGTTATTCAAATATTTGCGCTCTTCATCAACCCTGGACAACAATATTCAAACATCAAAACTTCATAACAAAGGAACGTCGTATATTCACTGGTAAACAATAGAAACATGGCTTGTGCGTATCGCACAAACAGGCAAGAACATTGCCTTCATCACGATCGATAACTTGCAATTAATTGCATACAATAGTGGCTGAAAAAAGAAAAATATGCCATGGAAGTACAAAAACAAAGTTACAAGAACAAGGGAAAACGATGGGGTCCGTTCAACACGTTTGCAAAGTACGCGGTTATTACAAGCAAAGATAACGGTTTTCACGTCTGAATACAAACATCATGGACTGCTGTCCAACAAGTGATCATGAAGTTAAACAATGGTACCCTGTAACTCCAGTCGGTAAGTTTTTTATTGTTTGGCTAATACTCAACAAGTTGTAGTTGTTCATATGTTCATTTTCTATTCGTGAACAAAATTTGCTGGTTTTTCCAGGCTTATCATCACCATGGCATCTTTGCATGACTAAGTGCAATTTTGATTATCTCATTTCAAACTTTGTATTGATAACATCACACATTTCAGACATTTCGTTGACTTCTCAAACGCTCAAACCTTTTTGTCAATCAATCACAATCAATTACAGATACACAATCCAAATCATCCTTCAAAAAAGACTAAAATGATCTGGCAAACGTTATTGTTCAGCATTTTTCATGTCTTCTTAGAGAGTAGAAACACAAAATCATTTCTAAAAATCTTTTTAACAAGCCTTTGAATATAGTAAATAAACCACTGCACTGCAAGACTTGCTACTGTAAGTACTCTCAGTAAAACCATCATAGTATCGGGAAACTAAACGGTTGGACGTCTGTTATGTTTTATGGTAATTCGTAATCAATGGAAGAATTTAAATGGACGTAGTCAACTCTCTCGTCTAGTGAGACGAACACCTCTGGGACCGGCACTAAGTGCCCGTCTAAGAGTGATCGATGTCTGTCTTATGGAGAGTCAAATAAAGGGAGTAAAGAAAGGCAGGGACTAGCCTGTGTAGCTGGCGGGATTAGCTGGAGGGCAGTAGTTTTTTGGCGGCAGGGCCGAGGGAAGGTTGGGAACAACCAAACGACTGGAATCGCGCTAATAAACATCGGTACGGTATGAAAGACTTTGCACTGTAAGGAGTCTCTTACCTAGGCTCTTGGAACTTTGGTTTTTATACGTTTACATGAGCCCTGCATAACCTGGGAATGCAGTAGGAAATTTTGTTTATTCGAAAAAGCGCTG